>JADLZL010004476.1:0-154009 GCA_015844335.1 Chrysopogon serrulatus | reverse complement strand
TGGTTCGCGGCCCAAATACCTAGGGGCTGGGTGCTGCAAGTTCCCACTTCCCGGTGGAAGGGATCCACCGTCGGCCGTCCATCTCCAGACAAATCCCCCGACCGCATTCCTTCGTCTTCCCCTCCCCGTCCCCGGACCCGGAGAGCAAAGCGTCTCTCGCTAGCGCGTTCAGTAGAAACCCTAAAACAAACAAACAAACCCCGCCTCCTCGCCTCGCCCGCGGACCCGCACTGCCCTCGCCGGGGGTAGGGGCTACGGGGATCGTCGCCCGCCATGGACGCGTTCCGGAAGCAGCTGGACGTGCTCATGGGCGCCAACCGCAACGGTGACGTCGAGGAGGTCAACCGCAACTACTACGACCGCGACGTCTGCCGCCTCTTCCTCGCCGGC
Source organism: Chrysopogon serrulatus (assembly GCA_015844335.1). NCBI lineage: Eukaryota > Viridiplantae > Streptophyta > Magnoliopsida > Poales > Poaceae > Chrysopogon > Chrysopogon serrulatus. The sequence goes on along the minus strand of JADLZL010004476.1, from coordinate 153,619 downwards.
CTATGCCCCCACGACCTCTTCCAGCTCACGGTATCCCGTTTCCCCCTGATGTTTGGTTTGGTAATTTTGGTTAGGTTTTGCCGTTCTGGGATAGGAAATTATCTTTGTTTTTTTGGATAACTGATGGATGAACGGAATGTTGGGTTGGTAATGTTCACATGTAGAAAAGTCAGATATAGTTCTGTTTCTGCTGCTGTCTAACCTAATTATCTGGTGACTGCAGAAAATGGATCTCGGTCCTTGTTCTAAGATTCACTCACTTCAACTACGGAAAGAGTATCCTTCATTTTACCTCATTATCTTTGCTTTTAAGTCTCGTAATTGTTTGTTATGGGATTTCGTGCAAAGTACTGTATAAACATGTTTTCCTGAGCTGTTGGTAGTTATGAGGAAGCGAAAGCAAAGGGAACAGAGAATTTTGATAGAGAACTCGAGGATATGATAGAAAGGCTCATTGTGGAGTGTGACAGGAAAATTCAGAGGGCCCTGAAACGCCTTGCGGATGATGATGCCAAGGCTGCTATTGCGATATCCGTCTCTGAGGTTACTCTGGTATCTGCCAGGACTTGCTTGTATATCAGTATATCAATTGCAAAAGTTTATTTCTAACGGCAACTCTTGATTTGAGCTGTATATTGGTTAATATATATTGTTAATGTTCACAGACAGATGACATACTGCAGCTGTCAAAACAAATCAAGGAAAAAATGATAGAAGTTGATGCCTTTGGTAAGTCCTCTGTATTTATATTTTGCATTTCCCGCCCACTCTTCTGTTTACTGTATTTTTCAAAATAATAGATCGAGGCAGATTCAATAATAAGTTTAATTATTTTGGGAGGACTCATAGCTTCTAGGGATTTGGTACAATTGCATTGTTACACAATAAGGGAGTAACACCAATTTATGTTTGATTATTGAGGTACATATTATAGTTTGGCCTCAAGTTTAAGCTGCAAATTTCTGAACTAAATATCGTCTACTGACAGATTTTGAAGGGAGAACTGATGACAAAATAAAGGCACAGGAAGTAGTGGAAGAACTCAGAGCTAAAAGAGCTGATATGCAGGTATTAATTTGATTCTTGGAAAATTATTATTTTTTAATTATTATATTGATTAATCTTATTCATCCAGCACAAAAAAAATAAAATAGTAGTGCTTTAGTTTTGATGTGGTAATTGTTTCTCCTATTTTGCTGCAGGCTACTCTCTTGCTTGATGCTTTTAACAAGGACAGAGCTTCATTAACTCAGCCTGCTCCACCTCCTCCGTTGGCAGCAGTGCCACCACCGGCTCCACCTGATGCTCGTACTCAGGAAATGATCAATGAAAAGCTTAAGAAAGCTGAAGAGCTTGGTATGGAAAGCAATGTGTTGAATTGCTTTACTTTGCAAAGTAGCATGGATTAGTGGTCTGGGGCTAAGTTTGGGCGACTTTTTCTCCTAGTATATCTCTATCATGAAGTCAACCACTCAATTAGGCAAAGTTCAGCAAGGCGCTAGGCGGTTTCTAATTCTAGGCGATGATCCACGGCCTAGAGCCTAGGCGTTTCAAGGCGTTTTGCTAGGCGTTTTGTATATATATTGATATAAATATATTATCTTCTAAAAAAAAAAACAGCTGAATAGTGGGCTTAGATAGATAGAAAGGCTGGCTTGGAGAGATAGAAAGGCCCAAGAGGCAACAGTGTAGCCCATCCCCCACTCCAACCTTATCCGTTTGCTTGGCCTCCCGCGCTGCTTCCTCTGCTCGGTCTCCTGCATCAGCCGCCACCGTGATTCCTCTCTCTCGGCATCTCTCCTCCTCCCTCACCGGTATCTCTCCCCTACCCGTGCTTGCCGCCACCCGCACATGCGCCCGCAGCTCCTCCTCCCCCACCAGCGACCTCCGCCAGACTCCTGGCGCCGCCGATGAGCTGGCGATGCTTACAGGTCCCCCTACCCCCGTAGGGCAGGCGGCAACCCCTCGACTAGCAATTAGTCGCGCCTAGGCGGGGAGGAGGCGTCGCCTTCTGAACCTTGCAATTAGGTAATATAAAATCAAATAGACTAACGATATGCACTCGTGAGTTTTATGGCAAAAGTGAAGAAGATAACTTACTCCCTCCGTCCCTTTTTATTTGTCTGAGATTTATAGAAAATACGTATAATATTTATATCTCCAAATAATTTTGTTAAAAAACTTCCAAAGATGATTTAAATGACATATATTTATTATTTATTAAAATATAAAAAGTTGTTTAAATGACATAAGGCTATAGTTGTTATATGTGGCACATTTTGATTTCTAGACCTCCAGCACACAGGCAAGTTTTGCCTAACTGTATAGGTGTGCTCTTTTGAAAATTGGCCACCTAGTCAGACTTATTAGTATATATATAATGTTATTGTTTTTAATGGTTGTCATTTTGGTAGGTGAACAAGGCATGGTTGATGAAGCTCAGAAAGCTTTGGAAGAGGCAGAAGCTCTGAAAAAGGTAGCCAAATAGCCATTACTTTGTGCAATATAAGTCATTATTTTTAATGTTCCTTTTATCAGCCAGTTTAGGTAAGTTTTTTTTGCCTTTCTGTGAGCTGTCCCAGACAAGGGTTTATGACACTGGCATTATTACGTTTTATCTTGTTTAATGAACCACGATTGATGGATAACTTGTTTTTGACTCTTATTATTAGCTGGCGCCACGTCCGGAGCCACCTTCAGACCCTTCTAAATATACCGCTGCTGATGTTCGGATTGTGAGTTTCCACACAACCAATAATTATTTCGAATTAAGTTGTCATTGTTTGATAGCATTACTGCATTAGTTTGCGTAGTATTGTCATCTTTCTTTTCTGTTAGCATCATTTGATAATAGCTTTTGTGGCTTATGAAGTAACCCTGGTAAAAAGGCCTGTTGAAATCTGTGTGGCTTGTGTGATGCAGAAATTCTTGGATTAATTTTTTTTTACACAGATTCAATGTGTATTTGTGTTTCTGACTTCTGTAGCCTAATTATCTAATGGGAAACTGATTTTAAACATAAGTCTAATCGTGTGATGAAAGTAAATTCAATTGCATAGTTCACATTTCCTGAATGTTTTGATCAGATGTTCTAGAATCCTGACTCTCAGTTTACTAAGCTCTTAATTGCACAGTTCAATCTGTGCCTACTGGAAATTTGTTCCTGTCATGTATGTACCAGCACATTTCCTCCACAAATGATTCTTTCTACAGCATGTGCATTATGTACCTAGGGTTTTGATGTTTGTAAGGCACTTATTCAGCATCAACCCTTTGTGCCTCATGTTTTCAAATGGCCTTGTAGTTATGTGCCTCATGTTTGCATCATACATTGATATGGATTCTTGTTAGGAATGGCTTGCACATGTAATTTCTTAGAGGTGCTTGTGGTCTGCACTGCCTATTTATGGCTTAATGGATTCAAGGGTTGACACTATTTTGTTACATAATTTGTCTTATTATCTGTATCTATTTACATCATGATACAATGCTAGATACATAATTGCTAATGATTCTTTGTTTTGTAGACTGATCAAAAGTTGCGCCTCTGTGACATATGTGGAGCATTTCTGAGTGTATATGACAAGTAATGTTTCTAGCTCTTTGTACTCCCAAAATTATCTGAAGCTGTCAAGTTGAATATTTATCCTAAGCTGAAAATATCTCAACAGTGATCGACGCCTTGCTGACCATTTTGGAGGGAAACTACACCTAGGGTACATGCTGATTCGTGAGAAACAGAAAGAACTTCAGGTAAATTTCTGCATGCCCATGCCCAAAGTACAAGGTACTGGAGATTTATGAAACGGATTAATAGTTCCAGGGTTTCCAAACAGTAAAGATAAAAATAAAACAAAATTCGCATTCTGTTTGCACAACATCAGAATATAATAATCTTGATTTATTGCCTTATCGTCAATCTAAATCTATCAAGGTGCAATTTATCAGGTGCTGAGTGTAATGTACCATTTTCTGCTTTAAAGAGTTACTCTGTTTTGGGCCTTTTGGCATCTGTGAGTTTTCTTATCTCAAGAGCCTCAAGGTTCTCACCTTCCCTATATATTATTTGATTTCTCACATTGCCGGGCACTATGGTTATTACGATAGTTATTACAGGAATTAGTCCATGTTGCGTGATTGGAATCTCATGCGGTCATCTTCATACCTATGGCTACAACAGTCACTGTCTGTTGACAAATGTAAGCATATATAGGAGCGTGCAGACCATGGTATGAAAAATCATGTTTACTTAACTGTGACAAACTGCTCATGTGTCTGCTTAGTATTATGTTGGGCAGAAGCTGGAGGTTGCTTATCTACTGCCTGAGCCATATTATGTAGACCAGGTGATAAAATAGTACTGGTTAAGTTATCCTGAAAGCACATTCCTTTTGCCAACATTTGCTGTAAGTGACAACTTGTTCTGTTTTTTTATCTGCTACCTCCTTCATAAGTTTGCAAGATATCTTTTGCTGAAGCAGCCTTGCCTGTAAAGTATCACTCGCCCTTTCTTTTAGAACGTTGTCTCTGATTTTAAGTATGCCAAAATATCATCATTTCTACTGTCAATACATAAAATAAATCATGCCATCTTGCAGGAGCAGAGAAATAAAAGGAGGACGGGCAAAACAGAAGATGACAGACGGTATGTTCTTCTTCCGTATTCCACATCCTTATTGTTTTAGTCAGCATCATGGTTATGTGAAAGCATGTATTTGGCATTTTTAGATCAAGAGAGCACAGCAAGGATCGCAACGGCCGGTCATCCAGGGATAGAGATTCAGAAAGGAGAGACAGGGTTGAGTCTCGAGATGGTAGAAGAGATTATGATAGGGATCGTGATAGACGTCATGATAGGGACCGTCGCCATGACCGTGATCGGGATAGGGATTATGGCCGCTCCCGTGGATATGATTCAAGGAGGAGAGAGAGAGAGCGTTCACGCTCCAGGGAGCGTAGCAGGTATTGCTGAATAATAGGCGCCTTGCATAATATAGCTACTTTCTTAAGTTTTGCGCCTTTTTATTTGAAACCATTTTACCTCAATCGATGACTAACCCATATATCTGTTGCCAATTTCAGGCGCCATGAGAGATACTAAATGTTAGTATCCATGGCTGAAAGATTTTGGAGTGCTGGCGTCTGTTCAAGTTATTGTGTGAGTTGTGCTTTGTATCTTCTGAAGGAGTGAAGGTTCCTGCTCAAGAAATCCGAAAGTCAATCAGGGTGCATAACATGTCGTACTGTTTAGTATACAAATACCAATGTTATATGCCGAGAACAACCTCATCAAATGAAGCTTTGGAGACACCGACCTACTTGACGCTAAGTGCGCATGGAGTGTTAAGTTTTAAACACATCTGAAATTAAATGAAGTTGTACTTGCGGACGAAATGGCTTTACTCTAGTTCGTGCAATTTCTTTGTTTACTATATGCTGTGCTTCAAACCTTAGCTGTATCTACTCACATATCACTCGCTCCCACAAATTGCACTGTACAGTGTGCATGGTTGCCGTGTTGCTGATTTTACGCTGGATTTGTTCTCCATCTGCGAGCACGCTCTGCCTGATCATCATTTGAATCTGGTGTACGAACAGATGAAACATGATGGTTTTAGCAGGCAGAATGTGTTCCTTTGGTGGCCGACGACCCACAAGACGAGAAACATTTTCCCTCATCAATCATGGCACGTTTTCAAGAACGAACATTTTTCCCTCTCATCAATCATGGCAAAAGGAGGCATACATAGTGCTGTGTGTGACGCACACTTTGCAAAAAAAGAAAAAAAGAAAAAGGAGGCATACATCTACTCGCAGTACAGCAGAATTCTGAATTCTTGCTTGTATGGTATATGAACAAATTGAAGGCCTGAAAGCTAGACGGCCTTCCGCTGGCGGACCTTGAAGCTGGTGGAGCGGATGACGTCGTCGTCGGCGTTGAGCCTCAGCTGCAGGGCGTCCATGGACTCCGGCTTGGTGAAGTAGGTGATGAGGAGGTAGATGCCGTCATAGTAGGTGGACGGCAGCCCGGTCCGGCTGTTCCTCTTCCTGATGCTGTATGCCAGCGGGATGACCCCCCGGTTGAAGACCTCCACGTACATGGCGCCGCCGGCGACGAGCAGCTGCAGGCACACGGAAGGAAGCTCTGAGCTGAGCAGGACAGCACGCAGATTAAAGTGATGGATAACCACTGCTACCTCCATGCTCATATTAGTTAGACATTTTAGTCAAGGACACGGTCTTTAAAACCTAATTTTATTTATTATTTTTATTAAAATATATAAAAAAAAATTACTTAAAAATAAAATTAGTTTTAAATTAAATATTTTAAAATTTGCTAAAAATATTGGATTTTAAGGTGAATCTATATATAAAAATTTTATCTTTTTTAAACTAAATATTTTAAAAAATTATTCATATAGTTTTTACTTTTCAGTTTATATTTCCAATGTTTGACCCAAAAACTTGTCTAAAAAAAGATCGACTAATATTGTCAGTATATGAGCAGTACTACACTACACTACACTAACACTACATTGATGGATGCAACAGAAGTTTATGTTTATTGGGAAGGAGGGCCACAATTGATCCGACGGATGAAACATTCAAGATCATCTTGATGCTATATATAGCTTACTAATGTCACAATTTGCTACTGTGTGCCTAATCTTGTACTGCAAAATATATTGTGAATACTTGCACACACACGACACAACTATGGCTTCAAAACTCTCTGCATTTTTTGTACCCATTTTGTGTGCTTAGAAATCCTAATATGGAGTGGAGGCAATGGCGATTACCTCCTCGTAGCGCTGGATGAAGGCGAGGCGCTCCTCCTCCGACATGTCGGGGCGGAGCACGACCATGGTCTCGTACTGGCGGAGGCCGGGCGGGCACGGCGGCATCTCGCGCTCCTCCAGCGCCAGCGCGGCCTCCGCGGCCGACATCCCGAGGCCGCCGCCGCCGAGCCCCAGCCCCGGACCGAACCCCGACTCGTCGCCGACCTCCTCCTCGTCGGCGCCGCCGGCCGAGGACATCGCCGAGCCGCCGTAGAAGGACGCCGCGTAGCCGGTGGAGACAGCGCGGGCGCGGGCGGAGGGAGGCGCAGCAGAAGCGCGGCGGGCAGGCAGGGGCGGAAGTGCGGGAGCGCGGCGGACGCGGACGCGGAGGTGGAGAGCGCCAGCAGCGCCATGGGCGGCGGCATTGGAGGGGCAGGGAGGGAGGCGCTCTTGTGTTCGTGTTGGTGTCGCGCGCGCGGCCACTGGATAGATAAGGATAGGACGCCACGCCCTGTTTGGAATTTGGACGGATTCATTTGGGTTTGGTGAAAAACGGCCGCTTTTCAGACTGTTTTTGGCTGTCAGTTAAACCAAAATTGTTTACAGCAAGTTTAACTTTGTGTGCCAAGTTTTACTATCTCGTTGACTCAGTGGTAGGAGTTATCTGAACTACTTCATATAGTTATGCATTTCTTCTATGTTTCATGTGTGTGATTTTTTTTTGTTTGGCTATAGAAAAAAAATTTATTACTTGTTAATTATACTAGTTGGTTATGTAAGGTTGTCGTTTGAAAATTTAGGCATCTAGAATAAAGCAATCTGTTAGTTAATAACGGACCTAAATTTTTTTTTGTTTTTGTGTGCTTAAAATCCTAATATGGAGGGCAATGGCGATTACCTTTAGTGAACTTCTTTATATATGGACTACACAATAATAAGTTATAGTGAAGTTGAGTGCCAAAGGACCCAAATAGAGACCTAGGGGCGGACGCGGACATAGGCCCGCCATGGGTGGCGGCATCCGCTCTTGTGTTCGTGTTGGTGTCGCGCGCGCGGCCACTGGATAGATAAGGATAGGACGCCACGCCCTGTTTGGAATGGACGGATTCATTTGGGTTTGGTGAGAAACGGCCGCTTTTCAGACTGTTTTTGGCATTAAACCAAAATTGGCAAGTTTAACTTTGGAATTTAATCTCGTTGAATCAACTACTTCATATAGTTATGCATTTCTTCTATGTTTCAAGGAAATAAATGAATCTCATGGAGAGGGAGAAGAGATCAAATTTGAGAATAAGTGTTGGAAACTTTGATAACAAGTTACATGTCTCATGGTTGGAATTTAACGAATCAACAAGACATGTTGAATCTCATGGAGAGGGAAAAATGGTTTTTTGATCGACCATTTGGTCCCACACAAGTGCACACAACCTTGTTTGGACTTTGGATACTTACGAGATTGTGGAAGGTGGATTTTAAAAGCTCGATTACTATAAGTTGGATTATAGAAACTATGTTAATAGGATGTTTGGATCAACATGTTATATGTTGTTCTTCATGCAAAATTACCGTATTGGCCTTATTCTTTTTTTGGGTTGCCGCAGTGTCAAATTGAGGTGCAGAATTATCAGCTAGAAGCTGAAAGAAGTTGGGGTTGCTAAGCTTATTGGATGTAAAATCTGAAGGCTCCTGGATTGTAGAAGGTGGCTAAAAACCGAATATGTTTGGATCCATAGCTAGCTTCCATATTTTATCCAAATTCATACGAGCCCATACATGTGTATGAAGCGATACATTGACTGCGGAAGCTCTAAGAACTCCTCTAGCATAGCATTTGAACCATGGTAGCAGCATTTGGTTTGCAGTTGATGGTTCGGTGGCTGCAGTGTTGATAGATATATAATATTTATAAAGAAATATACATTCTCTCTCTTTCTTAGTAAAAGACTAGAGTCCATGCTGCATGAAAGGAATTTTTGTTATTGATTTATGCGCTTGCATGGAACCAGTGGCGGAGCTAGAACAAATTTGAGGGTGGTGCGGTAGGCATGTGGGTGCATAGGTTTTTATTTTATGGGTGCATATATGGTGAAAAATTGAATATAATCACTGTTTTTCTAAATTTTTATGGGTGCAGCCGCACCACCAACAATCCATATAGATCCACCCCTGCATGGAACCAAGTTTGGAGTCCGATTTCTAATCGGACAATGACGAGTCGATAGCTCCGATATCCTCGGTTTGGTTTTGCTTTTCCTTGGTTTGATTTTATTCAACATTGGAGGCACAACCCCAGAGATCAGAGGCGGAACCAGGTGGCCAGCAGGGGTCATGGCCCCCCTAAAAACAATGAATTTGCATTTTATACTTAACTTTTTTTCATAAAAAATCAATAAAAATTTATTTTTTCATCAAAACTTCAATAGAAATTCATTTTTCACCTAAAAATTCAATAGAAATCTTATTTTTATAAAAAATTTAATGATATATTGTAAAAAATTTCTCCTTTCACCTATTTACGATAAATCATCTATTGTTTGACCTCTTTTATTTAAAAACATTGGTTCTGCCACTACCAGAGATAGACAACGTTGAGCCTCCAGATGCAAAGCCATAATGCTGCCGGCACGGATCAGAAGGTAATCGCAAGCTGGAGACATCCAGCTTTCTCTGCATCTTTTAATTACTTTTATATTTAGTGAAACTCATGAGCTGGCCATCCACGGATTGTTGATGACGAGCCCTTTGGTTTTTCATCCCCGCCCCCGCCCCCCACCCCCACCCCCCAGCCATTAGCCATCCCCCCCCCCAGCTGACCCAGCCCAATTCCAGTGGTTTCTTCTTGGCTTGGTCGAGCCGACTTCTTCTCTGGACTCGGGGGACTCTGGCTCTCCGCTCCTCCGATCGGCGATGGCTGAGCTGGATTGACAAAAGGGTCGGTCCACCCACATCCATCCACGTGCTTGCTGCCTCTGTCAGTCTCACTCACAGTCAGCACCAGTTCACCGCGGCAGCGAGTCCTTTCTCCTTTGCCTGGATCACGAGCTCGCCCACCGACCACAAGCCCACCATCATCCCTCCGCCCATCCTCCTCCTCTCCCTCCCTCCGCCCGACACCCTTCCCGCAGGCACGGGCGCACGGCACGCGGTTTCCACTCGCTTCGTCCCCTGCGGATCCCCCTCAGGTCAACCACCACTCCTCCCCTCTGCCCCTCCAGCTTCAGATCTCGCCCACCGATCTGCCTCTCACGCACGCACGCTTGCGTTCTTGGCTTGCTTCCACCTTTCTTTCTCTAGCAGAGTAGCAGTCTAGCAGAGGCGCAGAGCAAGCATGTCGTCGTCGTCGGAGAACACGGTGACGGAGCGCGGCGCCAGCGGCAAGGACAAGCACGAGGACGGCGGCGACAAGGAGCAGGGCGGCGGCGGCTTCATCGAAAAGGTGAAGGACTTCATCCACGACATCGGCGAGAAGATCGAGGAGGCGGTCGGCTTCGGCAAGCCCACCGCCGACGTCTGCGGCATCCACATCCCGCACATCAGCCTCCACCGCGCCGACCTCGTCGTGGACGTGCTCATCAAGAACCCCAACCCGGTGCCCATCCCGCTCGTCGACATCGACTATCTCATCGACAGCGACGGCCGCAAGCTCGTCTCCGGCCTCATCCCCGACGCCGGCACCATCCACGCGCACGGCCAGGAGACCGTCAAGATCCCCATCTCGATCGTCTTCGACGACATCCGGAGCACCTACAAGGACATCCAGCCCGGCAGCATCATCCCCTTACCTCGTCCGCGTCGTGCTCCTCGTCGATGTCCCCATCATCGGCCGCATCAAGATCCCGATCCAGAAGGACGGCGAGATCCCCGTCCCGTACAAGCCCGACGTCGATGTCGAGAAGATCAAGTTCCACCACTTCTCCTTCGAGGAGACCACCGCCACGCTCCACCTCAAGCTCGAGAACAAGAACGACTTCGACCTCGGCCTCAACCATCTCGAGTATGAGATGTGGCTCGGCGACGACAGCATCGCCTCCGCCGAGCTCACCCAGACCGCCAAGATCGAGAAGCAGGGGATCACCAGGATGCAGATACCCTTCAGCTTCAGGCCCAAGGACTTCGGATCCGCTGTCTGGGACATGATCAGGGGAAGGGGCACGGGATACACCATCAAGGGCAAGATTGATGTCGACACTCCCTTCGGCAACATGAAGCTGCCCATCAGCAAAGAGGGTGGAACCACCCGCATCAAGAAGGACGATGACGACGATGACGATGATGACAACTAAACTGAGGTACTACTACATCTGCTGCCTGTTGATCTAAGTACTATCTTCTTCTTCCAAGATGTTTCCAATTCTTCATATGGAGTATTCAACAGTCAAGTAAGTACTGTCACTACTCTTTATGACTAACTAGAATGCCAGTGGAAAAGAGACAGCTTCCCTTTAGCTTGAGCGTGAATCTTTTTAATTTGACTTTAGGTGTGTTGACTTGCTAAGTTCTGTACTATAGACGATGCAATAGCCGAACTTGGTAGGCTTAAGTTTCGAAAACCTGACCATTTTTTAGCTTTATAGTCTCTCCATGGATCAATTATACTGAAAAGCTTAGTCTACTATGACCTCACTAGTCATAGTTTGCAAGTGTTTACCTGATCTTGTTATGCTAGGCAATGGCAACTCTGGTACTACTATCATCTGCTGCCTGTCGATCTAGTGCCATCCTTGCTCTTCAATGTTGCCAATTCATTCATTTGTATGACGATTCATCAGTTTAGCACTTCTTATTGTTTTTAGTACTCTTTGACTAGCTACAGTGCGAGTGGAAAAACGACAGCTTTAGCATTAGCATGAATCCTTTTTAATTAATTTAAGGTGTGTTGACTAAATGCAATCCGAACTTGCTAGGCCTTTGAATTTGCAAAAATCCAGAATTCTGATAGGCACCAGAAATAGTTGTTACAAGTTGTCTTTTTCAAACTCTGCAGTCTCTCCATGGATCACTTGTACCGAAAAGCTTAGTCAACTATGAGTCTATGACCTTATTAGTAGTTGTCTGAACTTGTTATGCTAGATTATGTGTGAGACAAACATCCAGTGCATGCCAATAATACTAGATTTTATACCCTGTTCAAATGTTCAAACTACACACACTGGCTGATTCAAGCAAAGATATATGTTTGATGAACTTATAAAACGTGTAATCATTCTATTTCAAAAGGCGTTAGCTCAAAATATGCCATCCGGACTAGGTTGTAAGTCGTAACACAATGCCATGTGAAAATTTTGCAGTGCAGGACTGCAGGTAGTTGCTATGTCTTTCAATTGTTCATGGGAACTTTGGGTGTTTTGCTGAACTCTGTTTCTAAACCACCCTACCATTGTTGCAGGACTGGGGCGCTGCTGTTACCTTTCACAAAACGCAGCAGAGCAGAGGATGCTGGGATCGTCGTCGACCTGATACCCTTAGCGCTAGTTAAGCTCGTGCCTTAGCTTATGGTGTCCTGTTGTTTTGCATTGTCTGAACATCCTCACTTCGTCAGTGTACGTCGTGGTGCGTGCGTTGTCCAGTTTGAGTTTTCCTCTGTGTAGTCTCCTGCGTGAATTCCTTCTCCAAACTTTGCGGTTGGAACTGAAGAATAAAATTCCATGACCCTCCTGGTTCTTTTGTGGGTCTGGTTGGAATAGCTCCTGCCTGAAATGTTTGCGCTGCTGTGATGGTCAAGTGCCAATGATTTCCCGAAATGAACTTACAGCCTTACATGCATGTTCTTTATCCATGCAGAAGCTCTCCGGGAAGTCATTAATAAATGCACACATGTTTTCATAGGGCTGTGTCTGCTTCTCTGTTTCTTTTCTCTTATCTTTTTTTTATCCTTTCTGAAATGCTTGTTTGGCATCTTATTGTCAAAGCTTCTGCCCTCTCTGAAATGTTTGTTTGGCATGTCACTTGACGAAGGTGCAAAATAAATTATGCTGTTCTCGAGTGAAAAGAAACCATTAATAACTTGCCACCTTACAATTTCACAATTCACAATAGATAGATAGACATGGACAGAAGAAATTCTTCAATCAGGCATTAGTCGTTCAACTCCGTGGCCTCGTGCCCCTGTCGTGTAAGATCGTCACGACATTGCGGCGGCACCCTCTTCTACCAGACGAGGCCCACTGTTTCCAATCGCTCTTGTGAATTGGGCCTGCTCACGGCCCATCTCCCGCTGCTCCACCGCGCAGTTCTCTCTAGTGCGAGAACCGAGGTGTCCCCAATCCCCGAAACATTTCGTCGAATCTGGCGTGAGATCCGCCCGATTCTCTCTCGCTCCGTCCCGGCAGCGCTCTCGGTCGGGTAAGGCTCCACCTTCCTCCGACGAGATGGCGGGGAAGGGAGCCAAGGCCACGGCCGCCAAGTCGGCGGACAAGGACAAGGGGAAGAAGGCCGGCGGCCCCGTCTCGCGCTCCTCCCGCGCCGCACCTCAGGTGAGCTTGATCCCTCCGCTCCGCTCTGCTCCACACGCTGCCTGCCTCGTCATCCGTGGGTGTTTAGATTTGGTGTAGATGCTGCTGCTGGTGCCACCAACATTTTGCTGTGCTGTGCACTCGGGGCTGCGGCCGTTAGATTCGTCTCTTCAATTAATTTCTCCAGGGTTCATGTGATGCGGTTTTGCGGAGTTTTTATTAGGGTTTTCGCATGGTTAGTTGGATGTTGGCTATTTTTTTTCTTGTTCGAGATATTCGTAGATCTGGAGAAACTCGTGGTATGTGTAATTGAGTCGTGTGGATGGAATGGTGGTTGGTTAGAAGATTTCATTTTCCTTGGCCTGGGGAAGGCTATCTCATTAGTCATGGGCTAGAAGAGTTAGTTATTCTTGATTGTTTCGGGATAAGCAGGCAAAAGTTGGTGTGCCACGTCTTGACATGGTGCTAAGGGTGCTTTCTGCTATTGTCGCTAGCTAATTCTCTGATGCTGTTCTGTTGTTTAGGAGAAGTCAGCTCCGAAGAAAGATGTTTATCAGTTGTTCGCTGAGAAGGTTAGGGATAACAAACAACTGGAATCGAGATGGGCAATCATGCAAGAAACCCGTGTGGAGTATTTTCGTGGGAAAGATTTCAATACCTTCATCAAGAATCATCCAGAAGTCAGGGAAATTTTGGGGCCAGATAAGGATTTAGAAGTGGAAGACATTGTTAACACTTTGCTGACCAAGAACCTTGTGATAAGGTGTGATCGAGTTATGAAAACTGTGAGGCCTGGCAAGAAAAAGCTATCGTCATGGCCTGCTCATTTGGAGATACATAATGTAAGTATTATATGCCTCTTATAGAAAACATAATATATGTTATATTTTCTGATCCTTTTCAGTTGAGATTACTTGTTAATACTGTGCGATTTTAATTTCCCCAAAATGGTCGTGTAGCTCGTTTAAACACTGTAAATGCTACATGGGGTTATGCCGCTTCCATTTAATCGTCCGTTTATCCCATTTAGTTGGACATTTAGCTTGTTTAATGGACTGTATAGCCTGAATAATGGCTAAAAATGGTAGGTGGACGGCTGAATAATGGCTAAGAACGACTGTTTACCGTTCAGTGTTTAGGAAAACCACTGCTACTGTGTTTCTAATTATTCATTGCTCTTAAAGACTTTTAATGCTGCATTGATGTGTCACCACCTCATCATCTTGTAACTATGATCATGGTAATCAAAATCCATTAGCATAATAACATCCAGATTTTAGATAGTTCAAGCATGCATTATCTGATACCTTTTAGTTGAAACGATGTGTGTTTTTAAACTGTATATGACTATATCCTTCTTCAAGGAAAGGCACCCTTTAATTGTAAAAGGGTGCTTTCAATGCACCTGAGCACTGGTATGTATAAAGCTTTACTTCTGAATCTTGTGATATTTTCTTTGATAAAGTGAGATTATGCATAACAACTCACTATAGAATGTGTTACAATGATATTTTATTTCTGAAGTTTGTTCTTATGCAAGTGGATTTGATTTGTTCTTGCAGGAACAAGTGTTTACTGAAAATGATGGGTTTTATGCTTGGATGTTTCTGAAAAGGCGGACCTTGTGGCAGACAATTCTTTCATTTGTTTGGCCTCTTTTTGCACTGGCAGTATGCTTATTTCCAGTTTACCCATACCAATGCAAGATTGTTGTACTGTACTCATGTGCTGGAGCTCTACTTTTCATTGTCTCCATTCTTTTACGTAAAACCTCTCTCCTTCCCTCTCCAACTGTATTTTCATTCACGACAAACATTACATTTCAGTCGATACTTTTGATATCACATTTCAGTCATTAGGCATATTTGAGTAACGAGCTATAATTTTTTTTTTTTTTTTTGCCTGTGTAGTGTTGTGCACACTTCCAACGTCACACCTGTCATATGCATGAATATTGTTTACCTGTGTTTATAAGACAGCAGTTATCAGAAGTTGGTTTTGACTTACTGGAAGTTTTGTAGCATATATTGATAACCTTGCAGTTGCATATAATTCTAGTCACGGATTAAAACCTAACATGCCACATAACAAATTATTTAGTAGTCCTGTATATGTAAGCTGCTGCTTTATCAGTTTTCTCACCATGTTGCAGAGTAAAGTATGTTTGATCATTCTCCTTTCAAGAATGTAACAGTGGCAATACAGAGTATAGAGTGGTTCAATAAACAAACAAACAAAGATTCATACTAAAATTAACAACTGCACAACATGCTAGGTGGATATGTATTGTTCCCCTTCAGCCTCCAAACTTTCTGGGTTTGGTTTTTGTTAAAGTGATGTTTGCACAACACTAAAAGTGCGGAACTCACACTTCAGTGCATCAATGCGAATGTTTAAAGAAAAGGAAAAACTGGGGGGAAGGATCTCAGTGTGGGAACCATGGGCTCAACACTAGAGTAGCATTCACTAAATTATCTGTTTTTTAACCTTCCAATTCAAGCACATCCTAACTTATCTGTTTTTTGGGATTCATCTAATAAACCAGAGCTGCCAGTGGTAACTAGCTGGCAATGTAGATTCCATGCTTGTGTTTGTTAATTTGTTTTCACTACACAATTGGTAGCTGTGGTGTATCACAGAAGAATTGCTTAGAACTTGTACAATTGATATTTAATATTTTGGTTTGGATCATCACTATTCTGAAGCCAGGGGAAGAAATCATAAGTTTGTATGCTTACTGTGGTATGGCATTGTTGATAGGAAATGCTGCCCATGATAGTAATAATATTGTTCTTGCAATAAACTAGTTACCAAGACTGGGGTGTTGAGGATTTACCAAATTTTCTCTTGGTTTATCGTCCTATTAGTTACCAAGGCATCTAATATTTTCAATGTAATTTGCAGTAAGAGCTGCTATCTTTGGCATTTTATGGGTTCTCCTTGGGAAACGCGTGTGGTTCTTCCCCAATATAAATGCAGAGGAGACAACATTTAGAGAACTTGTTCGTTTTTGGCCTGAAAAGGATGAAGGAGAGCGGCCAAAGTGGACATCAAGACTTTTCTATGCTCTTGTTGCTCTATTGGTGATATTACTGCTTAGGCACCATGCTCCTGATGAAGCAGCTAGAGCCAGGTAATTGTTTTCTGCAATCAGTATCTCCGCCCTTTTATTTTTTGGAAGAACAAGAAGGTTAATGGGGCAAACAAAGAAAGCTCACACAGGATACAGTCAAAGGTCTAGGCCCTCGTTACATGTTTCGGGAAACATGCTGCTGCTGCTCGTCTAGGCCCACAATACATGTTTTGGGAAACAACTGCTACCACTCTGTCTTCATTTGCGCGTAGCGCTACTGTGAGGCGTGGAGCTTTCATTTTGGAACATTCACTGGTTTATTTCTTTCCACAAATTCCACATAAAACAATATGATAGGCACCACAATACTTGTGGATGATTGCTCTATCTGCCTGGAAATGTTCAATCCATTAGGTTTAATAACTACCAAAAATTTAAAACTACTGTGCCATTTACTTAAAAAACTGCTATAGGCTTTGTCCAAATTTTGAGCAAATCATATATAGCTACTATCGATAAGATGGTGTTTCTGTTACTACAATCAAATTTATGAATCTGTCACATGATTTTAAATGATAACTCAATGCCTCATGAGTATCCTTAACATTGTTAGTGATGTTAGTGGCCTTCATAAATTGTCACCAGCAGTGAAGTTTGATTGAATGTTCTGCATCGCTTTATTAACCTTTTTTTATTGTTTTTCTCTCTTGTTAGGTACCAAAAGAAGGTTTCGAACATAATTGATGATGTTCTTGAATGGTCTCCAAAGTTAGCTATTTCTGGAATGATTGAAAAACACACTGGAGCTAACAATACAGAAGAAAGCAATTACACCAGCAGGGCTGCGAGTAGTCATGTGCCTCCTTCCACCAAAGGTCCAGATATGGATGTTGATGGGGATACTGAGGCTAACTTAGATGAAACCCAAGATAATGAATATGCTGATGATACAAGATCAAGCGAAGCTTAAAATCAGCTCGTAGTATTTTTTGAGTAATCTTTGTTATTGTTAATCTGCAGAGTTATATAGATAGCTTACTGCTGACAACAAAAAAGATTAGGGTGTCATGTTTTGGTGTTACATCCATATATTGTCTGGAATGGTTGTATTCTAAGGTTCCCAAAGAATATTCTCATAGAGCGCGACAAATATTCACTGTTTCTCATCATTCGTGTCCTATCGCCCTTATTTCTTTTCCTTTGACTGGGCACCCTAACAAAGGCACACCTTTTGATTCGCCATCGAAAGGCCCTGGTGAAGTGCTTTCAATGTAGGAGCTGCCCACCATTCTAGCAGGGACGTCCAGGCATCATTCGCGAAGGTGACGAGGGCATAGGCCACAGGCATTGCCAAATGGCCGGCCCGCGGCCTCTCCTGCCCAGGCTGCCCTCCTCAGATGATGCATATCTTCAGCTTGGAGCCCTGGATGGAGGACCGAGGATGGAATGCAGCCCTCCTGATGCCGGCGACCTCCTATAATAATTTTTCTACTCCCTTCATTTCAAATTATAGTTTTAACTTTTTTTCATTCATTTTACTATGTGAGATATTATTATATCTAGATGCATAACAAAATGGATGTATTAAAAAAGTCAAAGCAATTTTTTTTTTCATAAAAATCATATATATACACAATTTTTTTTGATAGAAAAACAATGGTTATTCAGCTGAATACCCTTGAGCTGCAGTGAAACAGTACATGAAGGATTTGACTGTTATGGCAATAACAATATACACACACACACACAAAAAAAAAAGGTAATATACAAAGATTCATTGATATGGATTTGCAATCCATCTCTATCTGTCCCCTAGGACCTGTCCACATGCCTCAGAACGTCAGCAGCCAACAATAACAAGCTGCATCAATATCATGCGTGGTTTTATTTTCCACAGGCCTCTCATGGTGTCTACACAAAACTGATTTGCACCCAAAAGGAAACCAGATTGATTTACATGATGATGTTAGTATACTCCTGATGCTCTTCTCCATCTTCTCGTGATGGGCTTTGTGCTCGCAGGAACTTAGCTCTTCTCTCCGCTGTCATTGGGTTCAGTCTCCAGTGTTAGTTGATGTCCGCACACAAACCGACTTATGTACACCTGCTCTCCTCTTCACTTGTCAACCATGGTCCAGTAGTTAGTGGTCACTTCTTTCTCCGCTCTTGTTCTTCAAGCTTATTCCTAAGACCTTTCAGTGCGTGCACAACCTTTGGGTTCAGCTTGTGCTGTAGGAGTTTTCCTTGCAACGAGGTCGACCTGTCAATTTTAAATTCATATAGAATGGATGAGAACGAAATTTAGTGCAGGCATTTTCTGCAGCTCCACAAAAGCAAATCTTCTAAAACAAAATGATGTGCCATCGTTGCAAAGATGTAACTACAGACCTGTTTTCTTTCAGCTCTAGATCGAGTTCTTTTTCTGATTCTTTTATCTGCAGAACCACAAGAAAATATTTCTGTTATTGTATTGTTTGAGAAATTCAAATCCATGAAATGCAAGAAAAAAAAAAAAATCAGGACTAACCTCTTTGACCAATCTTTTACGAGCTCCAGATAAGAGCACCCTACAAAATATACAATACAAACTACTTTAAATCATCACTAATGCAACATGTGAATATGTGGTGAAAAAGAAAGTAGCAACAAACACCATCTTGTATGCTGCAAGTATAAACTTTCAACTGCTCTCCACCATTCATCTTGTTCTGGATGATAATTTTTTCACAAATGTAAGCATAGTTACAATATTTCATATATTCTGATCATCTTCCTTTGATCCCTATCATTTCCTATTCCTTTCCATGTCTATCATTGGTTCTGAAATATAACAATCAGATTCATGTTTCCAAGAAAAGAACCAGCGGGCATTTCTGACAAACTTTATTCCATGACACTATCATAAAATTTGTAGCAGAACTTAATAACAAAAGTATAATGCTTTTTTTTGTGAGAAAAGAACAGAAAAATTGTCTATTGCCTGGTAGAGATAAATAAAGCAGCTTATCCTAGAAAGGAAGAAAACACACTTCTCCATGTGCTAATTGTTGCTCCAGTGCATCGGATGTTACTACCCACACTTTCGGGCAGCCATCTGCCACCAAAGCTTCGACCTACATAAGTGAAAGAACCAGCAAAACACTCAACACCTACATATTATATATTTAAATACCTCATGATGAAATGGGAACAATCTGCATTACTTTGGACCAGCAAAATGCTCTTATATTACACTTCTATTGCAAATCCCATTCTGTAGAATCTCTAAAGATTCAAACAGTTGGTTATGACACATCTAGGATTAAGATGTATTGGCCTTCCTGCATGCTGTAACTGGCTTAATTACTTTCCTTTTTTGGGGGGTCATGTATGCTTCATACAATAGGGCATTTTCATCAGACTGGTGAGTATTTTAGAGTTCCAGGGAGAACCCCTGGCCCATTAGTATTGCTACCAGGACTAAATTCAGGTTCAACTGTTTACGGCATCAAGCATCTGTCCCCAAGAATAGAGCACAAACATGACTCATGAGCCTTCAGTTAAGATACGAGGAAAAGGAAGCTACCACCTCCAATGACCACTCAAAACACTATAGAAACAGCACTGGACTACACCAAAACATAGCCCAGATAACGAATCCGATCATCAACCATACACTGTTGAGTAGTGCCATAATTCTATACAAGGAACTCTAGCCAATGCTTCTGATGTGCAATTCCAACATGTACCTCCTTCTCAATCCAAGAATCAGCAGATAAATCGGCAGAATATACAACATCGACCCTGTTCGATGAGGAAAAATCTATATGTTAGGTTTTCTCTAATAACTGCCTGTAAAGACCTGACAGAAATATTGAACTTCCACTTATTTTATTGGTCAGATCTCTTTGCATGGATCAATATTTAGTGAGGGGCCAGGGAGACACACCAAAAATCAATTTATAGTATCTTACCCTTTATATGTTTCCTTATGTGTGGAAAGCCCTGAATTAGCAGCATCAAATACCACTACAACTTTTACCTCTGCAATATAATTGGGACAAATGATATAAAAACTGGCATAAGATTGTACATGGTTATCAAGGAAATTAAAAATTGCTGATAAAATGAAGGGGAAATGGTATTGCCATCAGGTAAAGAAAACCTGATTGACTTATGTTCCACACTTGGTTAGTCACATTCATCTGTAAGCTGTGACTAAATTTACTACAAATTATAGTACACTAAGTAGTTCAACTTTGTATCAGCTCTAAGTTGTTGCTTAAGTAGGCAGCATGATTGGGACCCTTTTTCTTTTGAGAAACCACAACTGAGACATTTTCATTATTATAGCTGGTTTAATCCTTTAGAGCAGACCTCTTACTGCACTGAAAGATACCAGTTCATCAATGAGCGTTTGTCTAGCAATTTCTTGTCTCCCATTCATGAAATCCTTCTTAAGCTTTCCCCAGTATCCACATACATTGTAGCCATCCACAAGAATAACTGGTGAAGCAATTTCCAAACCTTCATTTGTCCTATATTAAATGAAAATGCAAAGTCAGCAACGCAGAATGACCAATTTAAATCACCACTAATTTTAAGAGAAATTGAAAGGAAGGACAAGCCTGACAAGTGAAGAGTGGAAGAAGGGTCCTCGTAGAAGTCTGTGTCATCAGGAAGCACTTCTTTTATTACTTTCTTTTTGCGGTACCTAGTAGCAGGCTGAGGTCCATTTGTTTGCCTCCTTTCAAATTCCTGAGAACAAAGGTTTAGGTACTTGTAACAACTATTCTGTTAATCTGTTTTACTCTGAAAATGACACACCGCATTACAAAGTAGAACTACTGTGAGTCTCAAACATTTCTGACTACAAAATCATTGCACACAGCTGATAATTTGACCCCATGCCGGTCTGTAAATGCAAAAGTTAACCTTGCACGCACTCAATGCATTTTTTTCAAAAAAAAAAAATGAACGTGTCAAAGGAACACTTGATGCAGTTACAAACCTACAATATGCGATTGCAGAAAATTTATATGGTGTTTAGCATGACAAGAATTTAAGCACCAAAGGCAGATAGGCATAGGCAATGACAATGTTGGAAAGTAGTTTTTAAAACTGAATGCAGGAAAAGTTACCTTCCAAAATTTTAGAATCCTCAAGTTTTGCTTAACATTAGATGTAATCCTAGGAGGCCGTGTCACCTACAAATATGAGACATCACTGTTAGGATGCTCCAACCGTACTCCTGATCTGTCACAAATTGCAGAAATCCCACCTCCTAGGTTCAAGATAAGTGATCCCAATGGTTTGATAATCCTAAAATGTAAATAACTCTTGTGATGGTATCCCATTAATAATCATTTTCCTGGAATACCTATTCAACAACAGCAGGAAGCCAAGAACCAATACAAGAGGTTCTATATCTCTTTTTCTCCGATTATTACTCATTTGATCCAACCCTCGGCGTATTACACCCATGAAATTTCCTTTCGTTTGTTCCATTTCACTTTCCATGTTCCTAGTAAGCAACAAATAAAATCTACCCGCGAAGAGCCACTGCCGAGTTCATTCAGCAAGAAGCAACGATTCTATTCGATTCTACGCACCGTCTCCCCTTGCATTGATCCATCCCGGACGACGACCCCGCCCAAATCCGAGGCCACGGAATCGGAATTCAGTAGGAAGGTGACTGGGCCAAGCGCCCAAGCCTGACCTTGTTGGTGCCAGCGGAGCCGCCGCCTCTGACGCCCTTGCTATTGCCGTTGCCCTTGGCCATCGCCACCACAGTGGTAGCGGACGCGGAGTACGCGGCCGAGCCCGCCATCCCCGCTCGCCGGCCACGCTGGTCCCTGGTCTCCCTCTACGCTACGAGAGTCACGAGTGGCGGAGACTGAACTGCAGCTTCGCGGTCAGGAAGCGAGACAGCGAGAGAGCGTGAGAGGGGCGGGAGAGTCCGCCATTAGAACCCGTCACTCCCGCGCCGAAGGCGTACACACGAAAACCGCTTCCGTGCCAAGATCTGTGCTGTGAGCCTGTGACCACCGGCCTCTGGTTCGAAACCAAAATTTATGGTTACAAAGATAAGTTTTGGTAGCAAATGAAATACTAGCTAAAAAAATGACCTGTTAAATTTTTTATTTGTTAAATTTTAAAAGTTAATTAAGCATATTTCATACGTTAGAATATTCAGAAGTAGAAAAAATGGAAACAACACAAAACCCTTATGGTTATTTTTATATTTAAATAATAAAAAAAAAAAGACAAGTGTTAGTCTAGTTATAGAGTAGAAAAAATATCAGTTGTCCTCAAACTTATTTGGTGGTGTAATATTAGTTTGCAAAGGTAGAATAGAAATTATTATACTTGCATGTCTAAATATATATACATCTAAACTTAAAATGTAAGTCTTTTTTGTCTTTTTTCTTATGTAGACTTTACTATATGCATCTTGCTATGTCTAAATGTATAACAAAATAAAAATGTTAGAATGACTTAAAATTTAGAATAGACAGAATATGTGACGCTATTAACCTATGCTATTGAAATTGTATCGTTTTTAGGTTGCACGCGTTAACACATTAAATAAGTCCTCTCTCGTATAGCCACCACATTCATACATGCTAGTTATTTAGACCTCTAGTAATATAATTAACAAGTTAGAGGCCTACCGTTATAAATTGAATGATTGAATAACACCATCAAACAAGTTTAGAGACCACTCATCATGAACGTTATAAGTCGTCCTGATGATCCAACCGTGTGGGAAATTCCGTTGACTTTTCTCTGCGCATGAGTGATAGATAGCTGTGACGATTTTTTGTTCGGGTTTCAGTGGACACACGGAGACGGATAGCCGGCAAACTCGCATTGGGTGGCTCTGGTTGAAACCGTGTCCGTTGAACACTTCTCCTTCTCTTCTCAACTTCCATTGGTGTGTCCTTTCCAAACAATTAAACAGCATTTGTTCTTATTTATGAGATGTTGACAGGGAGTTTCTGAGCTGCAACAACCTGCAATAATGCAACGGCCAGGGCAAGAGAGGTTTCTTTGGGGTCAGATCATATAATTGAGCCGAGGATTATTAAGTTTTAGATAGATGATGATGACTACGATAATGCATTGGAACGGTTCCAAAATCACCTGCCTGGTCAACATCGAGTTCATAGGAGTGTCTCCAAATTGTGTGCCTAGTTTGGAATCTTCTAATCTTTTTCCATAGTGGGATATGGCTAGATCCACACTGCAATCCCTCCTCCTGGTGCTCCACAACGAAAAAGAGCTTTCTTGGACACAACCTTGGTACTGGCAACTATGGTTGGGTCCAAGGACATGGATCCCTCAATGCTAAGCCTAGAGTTTTAAGCTAATGTAATGTATCTGTTTTCCGACTTCAAACGCCCAAGACATGTAAAGCCTATTTAGACCTCATGAATTAAAACAAATATCTATAAAAACCTTTGTTAGATTACTTTTTAATTCCTCCCAATTCCTAACAAGGACTAGGAGATTTGTAAGCACTCCAAGTGTTTCGTTTTTGTTTTTTTTAAAGAGGGATCCTAATATTCAGACATTGATTGCTATAAAAAATAATAACTACAGGCAAAGAATACGATTAGGAAGAACACGCAAATGACCAGAAAGTAAAAGGCAGGGAGGGCAGAACATAATCGCTTTGCTGAACGTGCGGGCTACGAAAAGGCGACGACGGCGGAATAGTTCGACGCCTCCTTCACGCCGAGGCGGGCGTAGGAGCCCGAATCTGGTAAGACGCTCTACCTTTCCATCGGTTTGGTTTCTCCTGAAACCGTGCTTCGTGGGGAAAGGCGGAGCTCCACTGGTTTGATAGCTGGGCTGCACGGGGAAGAAATCCTCTACGGAGAGAGGTGGTTTTGATAGCCATGGGAGACCTCGCAAGCTCCTCTGGTCACGCTGGTGGTGGATCAGGTGGTGAGGGGTGGATGAAGCTGGATTTTAGGAATCAAGGTGGAAATTGTGAGGGGAGTTCACCCAGAGGTTGCTTCAGTCTTAATCAAAAGGGGCGAAGAGTGATGTTAAAGGATTTGGCCAAGGAAAAGGGGGAGGTGAGAAGTGCTCCGGGCAGGGGAAGATGGTCTGAGACAAGGGAGAAGGCGAAATTAGCAGATGAGATCCGTAAGTCTTTGTTCTGTGGAGGTGAGGCTGAGAGTATGCGGGACATGGAAGAAGACAGGCTGCAGGTCGACTTGTCGTTCAGGGATCCCTTGCTTCGAGAAGGGGAGCTGTGGAGAGGGATGGAGGTTGAAGATGAAGCGGGCAAAATGTCAACAGAATGTGAATTACAAAAGTTCCCTGATGTCCTCTCTTGTGGTCCGAGATGGGCCTATTTGCAGGATGGGCCGGTTGAGGAGGACAATCCAGTCATGGGCTTTGGGAAAAACCTAGAGGACTTGTTTGGGCACTCGTGGAGTCCTAGTCGGCCGGTGGGGTGGTTTTGGAAACCTAAACCTATTGGTGTCGGCGACGAATTGTTCTCAGCAAGGGAGGAGGAAGTGCGTAGATGGGGATATACGGCGAACAAGATTGCTAGGGTTCCATCTCCTAAACCTTTAGACAAATCTTTTGCTCAGATAGTCCAGGATCCACAGATGTCGAGAGATCAACAAAGGCCACGATGGTTTGAGCAGGGTCCAAGCCAGAAGAGAAGGTATGAGGAAGATTGGGCTAGAGATCAAGAAAGAGAGGAAGGTTTCTGGAGAGATGGAGAAGGGGGAGATCTGAGGGAGAGGCTTTCGAGGGAGAAGGCGAGAGGTGAGTTTGGTGGGGCAAGATTTCGGCAGGGATACAATGAGGGAAGGAACCAAGAACAAGGAGGCCAACAGATGGGTCGCAGGAATTTCGACCAAAGGGGCAGCAACCAGGGGTGGCAATACCAGAGAGGAGGTGATCAGGGAGGACAGTTTCAGAGAACTGGTGATCAAGGCTGGGTGAATCAAAAAGGAGGTGAGCCTGGATGGCAGAATCAGAGAGGAGAGGAACAAGGTCGACAGCTCCAAAGAAGTGGTGAACAGGGTGGATCAGGTCTTAAGCGAGAAATTGATTCTGGTAAGAGTTTGATTCCACATAAGGAAGGTGGGGGTAGTGGTTATTCTGAATCACTCGGTCAGTCAGGTAATGAGAAGGGTGAGAATAGAGAGGATTTCAAAGGGGGTTTCAAAGCCAAGGAGCTTGGACTGTGCTATAGATGTGGAAAAGAAGGTCATCACCAGGCCACTTGCAGGAATCAGCCTTTCTGTTATAAATGCAAGAATGAGGGACATATGGCATATCAGTGCAAAGGAATTAGTGAATCTTGTCTGATGATGAGAGGCTATGGCTTCCCCAATATGGGTTTTTTCAGTCTTAAAATTCCTGGAGCCAATACTAAGTCTGTTCCTGAGAACTTGGCCTTGATCCAGGTAATTAGTGGGGTGGCTAACTGCAGCAAAATTGAGGAGGAATTCAAACATCTAGTTGATCAAGGATGGGATTGGAAAGTGAAGCAAATTGCTGAGGCAGAATTTCTAGTTGCTTTCCCAAACAAGATTATACTGAATGCTTTCTTCAAATCCAGGAGGATGGAACTAGCCATACATAGCATTGAAGTCAGTATCTCAAAAGCAGATAGGGTGTCAGGGGCAACAAGCAGGCTGGAAACTGGATGGGTACAAATACTGAAGGTGCCAGATGTTGCTAGGACTGAAGAAGCAATCAAACTGGTTGCTGAATTTGCTGGAGAAGTCTTAGTGGTAGATGAACTGTCTTTGATCAGAGATGGGCCAGTTAGAGTCAAGATTAGAGCCAGAAACATTGCAAAAGTCAAAGGGGACATAGAGATTTTCATTGATGGTGAAGGTTACCCTTTTAAGTTTGTTCCTGAATTACCTCAAAAGAAAGGTGCACAGCAGGCTGTGGAGCAAAAGAAGAAAAGAGATGATGACCTCTCTGATGAGGAAGATGAGGATGAGAATGATAGACTGACTGAATGGGAAAAAATGAAAACAGAGTTTGAAGCCAAGCAGAAAGGTGCAAAAAGTTCTGAGCCAGTCAAGGAAGGCCAGGGGAAATCAGATGGTAGAAAGGTTGATTCTCAAGATATGAAGGAAGAGCTAGAAGGAGGAGAGGTCTGGAAGGAAGTAAAACAAGCAGAGCCAATAATGGCTGAAATGGTTAATCAAGGTGATCCTTTGGATGTAAATGCTGATAGGACTGAAGGCTGGGAGTTGGTTTTCAAGAATACAGCTGAAAAGTGGGCCCCTGGAGAAGGAGGTGATAACTGTGTTCTACCACTGTCAGTAATGAACAAAGCTGGGGAAATGCTGGTTTTTACAGAAGAAATGTTGAACTCCCAGGAACCACCTGCTGAAGAATTTTCACAATCCTCTGAGATTGAGGGTAAAAAAGATAACATGGAGGACAGGAATGCTGAGGGGGATCAATGTGAGGAGGAGGTGTCTCATACAGAAAAGCAGTCTGAGAATGTGAACAACAAGATGCCAGTTGAGGGAGGATTGGATCTTGAGATGAGGGACAAGGACAATCATATGGGACTACAACAAGAGGAAGAGTGGGTTAACAAACAGCAATTGAAGAGATATCCACCTGTTAAAGCAGTCAGACAGAGCGCAAGGTTGAGGAAAGAAACAGAAGGAGACAAATCCACAGGTAGATCAATTTGCATGGGTGAGGAAGACTTCATGTCAGGTATGGATGGCCCTAACCGTAATCCTTTTACCGTTTTAGACTTAATCAGTGAAGATGATCTAAATACTCTCATTGATGATTGTGATATTGTGTTGGGGGATGCCGAAATGACGTAAGAAAGGTTGAGAGCGGCGGTTGCAGAGGCACAATTTGTGGCACGTAGGGATAAACGCTTGGCTGAGTTAAATAGGTTAGATTCAGAGAATTTGGAGTTGGGAAAGGTGGATAATGGGGTTAGGAACTTTAGAATAGAACCTGGTGGGGGTGGACCTGATGTTCTGTTACCCGAGATCAATAAAACTTTATCTGTGGAGGCTGATGATCTTGAGGAGGAGTTACTGATTGGATCTGACATAAACTGTTTTAGTGATATTGAGGGCTCAGAAAAGGAAAATAGTAAGGGAGTCGAAAAGATGCTGAAAAAGACAAGTAAAATAGGGGGTTTGTCCTTGAGGAGGAGTTACAGAATGAGTCTAGCAGAAACTGTGTTAGTGATGCAGAAGGCTCAAAAGGGGGAAATAATGAGGGGGTGGAGAAGTTTCTGAAAGTGTTAAGTGGAAAAGAAGATGGTGGTGTTGTTAATGGCGACATGGTGAACAGGGGTCTTATTTCCCGCTAGACTAGAGAGGGAACTTAAAAGATTAAGTATAAAATGAAGATTTTATGGTGGAATGTTAGAGGGCTAGGGAAGAAAGCTAGAGTCGGTCAGTTGAAGGATATTATGAGGAGGGAAAGTTGTGACATTGTTGGCTTACAAGAAACAATCAGAAAAGAGTTTTATGATGGTGAGCTTAGGGACTTCACTAATGGTGTTCCTTTTATTTGGAACTGGATACCTGCAAAGGGGCATTCAGGAGGTTTGCTTCTGGGCATTAAGGATGATTGCTTAGAAGTGGAAAGATGGGCAAAGGGAGATTTCTACTTGGAGGCTGGAATTAGAAACAGACTGAACAATGCTAGATGGAGATTGTTGGTGGTTTATGGACCTGCAGATCATAGATTTTCTGGTGAATTCCTATCTGAGCTACAACAAGTGTGTGCAGAATCTAGTTTACCAATTGTGCTGGGAGGTGACTTTAACTTGATTAGGGAGAGAAAGGACAAAAATAATATGCAAGGGGATCACAGAATGATGGAGCTTTTTAATGGTTTTATTGAAAATAATAGTCTGAGGGAGATTAAGAGGAGTGGATCTAGATTCACATGGACAAATAAACAAGTGAAGCCAATACAAAGCAACATAGACAGGGTGCTGTGTTCCACAGAGTGGGAGCAGATGTTTCCATTAAGTATAGTCAAATCAATTAACAGAGTGGGTTCTGACCATTGGCCTTTGATTCTAGAAGATGGGGAGCAGGCAAAAGGCAAGACAAGGAACTTCAAATTTGAAAATAGTTGGATACAAAGAGAGAATTTCCACCAGTTGGTGAGGGACAAGTGGGAGCTAGAAGATGACAGATTGAGAAAAGAAGTTTACTCCCTGAATAGGTGGCATAAGAAAATTTGTAGTCTGAGATCTTTCCTGAAGGGATGGGGTGGAAATTTGAAAGGGGAACACAAGAGAATCAAAGAGGAAATCATATACAAAATAAGGAAACTAGATGAGTTGGAACAAGAGAGTGGTCTGAGTGAAGATCAATTTACAGAAAGATATAGATTAGAAGAGGAATTGGAGGAGTATTGGAACAGAGAGGAGCTGTATTGGTAACAAAGGGGAGGAGAGAAATGGGTTCTACAAGGGGATGCTAATACCAATTACTTTCATTTGGTAGCAAATGGGAGGAGAAGGAAAAAATTAATTCTTTATCTTGAAGAAGAAGGAAGACAAATTGTTGATATGAAAGAGATACAAGAAAATATTTATAGATACTACAAATCACTGTTTGGATTACAAATGAGCAGGAAGGTTAGTCTTGCTGAGAATGTTTGGTCGAGGATAACAGACTTGATGATGAAGATAGGAGACAACCGACTAGATCTTTTTCTATAGGAGAAGTGGAGATGGTGATTAAAAATTTGAAGCTAAATTCGGCCCCGGACCTCGATGGGTTTGGATACTCTTTTTACAAAGCTTGTTGGGATATCATCGGACCTGATTTCATGAAGCTAGTTGATGATTTTCATAAGGGGCTCTAGACCTAGAAAGATTGAATTATGGAGTTATTACATTAATTCCAAAAGTGCAGGATGCTTTGAATGTTAATCGGTTCAGCCTATTTGCTTGCTGAATGTGAGTTTCAAAATTTTATCCAATTTGCTCATGAATAGGTTAGCTTTGGTGGTCGACAAATTAGTGGACAAAGCCCGCACAAAGATTTATTAAGGGGAGGTATATTTTGGATGGGGTGGTCATGCTACATGAAACTTTGCATGAAATGAAAAGGAAGAAGCGTAAAGGGGTGATTCTTAAAATTGATTTCGAAAAGGCATATGATAGTGTGAGGTGGAGCTTCTTAGAAGAGGTTTTGACAAAAAAAAGGTTTCAATGAGCAGCTAGTTAACTGGATTCTTAGTACAGTGAGAGGAGGCAAAGTTTGTATCAATATTAATGGGGATAATGGCCCATATTTTAAGACACATAGGGGTTAAGACAGGGGAGACCCCATGTCACCATTATTGTTCAATCTGGTTGGTGATGCACTAGCTCATATGTTGAATAAAGCCAAACAAAAGGGTCACATAAAAGGTTTGGTTCCTCACTTAGTTGAAGGGGGATTGACTCATCTTCAATATGCCGATGACACTATTCTCGTTTGTAGAAAATGATGAAGGTAGCATTAGGAATTTGAAATTTATTTTGTATTGCTTTGAGTGGATGTCGGGCTTGAAGATCAATTTTCATAAATCGAGAGGTTTTCACAATGGGGTTGACAGAAAAGGAACAAATGAAAGTTGCCGATAGGTTAAATTGCAAAGTTGGGAGTCTACCAATGATTTACCTAGGCATTCCCATGTATCGATAGTCATTTGGGGATCAAGGCTCGAGTAATGTCACCGAAAAAAGTTGAGGAAAAGACTTGACCATGGAAGGGGAAAACTCTATCATCGATGGAGACTCATTTTGACAAATTCTACTCGAAAGTACCATCCCAATGTATACAATGGGGATATATAGGCTACAAGAAGGTATTCATCAACAACTAGATTCTATCAGATCAAGGTTTTTTTGGCAAGGGGCAAGTGATAGCTTTAAATATCATATGGTAAAATGGAGAGATCTGTGTGCTCCAAAAGAGTGTGGCGGTTTGGGAATAATAGAGACAAGAATCATGAATGAGGCCCTCTTGGGGAAGTGGGGTTGGAGAATGCTGCATCTCAAACAAGGAGATGTGTGTGCTGACTTACTTAAAAGAAAATATCCGAGGAAGGCAAGTTTTATGCAAGTTTCAGAGACAGAAGGCTCACAATTTTGGAAAGGGATTTTAAAAAGTAGAGAGGAATTAAAGTGGGGGATGAAAGCAGTGGTTAACAATGGAGAAAAGGTCAGATTTTGGGAGGAAGTATGGGTTAATGAGACACCTTTGAGATTAGAATTTCCTAGACTTTTCCAACTTAGCAAGGATAGAGGTTGTTTGGTAGCCGATTCTTTGGGAGGGGGATGGCGGAAATTAGAGTTTAATAGACCGCTAGGAATGAAGGAGTGGGAAGATTGGGAAAATCGATGTTGATTACGGATAACTACCCCTTGAATGAAGAAGATGATAGTTTCAAGTGGATCCTAGAAAGATCGAGGATCATACTCTACCGGATCAATGTATAAAAGGCTTATGTTCGGGGGCTTTGATAATAGGAGAATGAAATTGCCGTGGAAAAGCAAGCTTCCACGTTTAAAAGTTTTCAATTGGATGTTAACCCAGGACCGATTACAAACGGGTGAAAACCCGAAAAAGCGAAATTGAAGGGGGACGAAAAATGCTTGTTTATGCGGGGGTTTTAGAGTCTGGCGATCATATATTCTTCAAATGTCGTATAGCTATAAGTGTGTGGGTTTGCTTTAAACAGGCGCTGGGTTGGGAAAGGATTCCCAGTAGTTTTAATGATGTTATGGAGCATTGGCTTCCATTAGGGGTTGAGCACTACCATATAAAACTTTTTACTCTCACTATAGTCCTTTGGGGGATTTGGACGGTTAGAAATAAAATGGCTATTGAAAGGAAGTTTCCAAGGGGTTCCAAGGATGTGTTTCTTAATATCCTGAAATTTCTGCAGAAATGGCGAGTTTTGCTGAAGGAAGCGGATACAAGATTTCTGGACGCCGGCGAAGATCATGAAGCAATGGCTAATGGAGTTCTGGCGACGTTCCGACGATCTGGAGGTGGAAGGGGTGCTGTAGGTGTAGTTGTTTAGCCTCCTTTGCGGAGAGTGCTGCTGGTTGCTTTACCTTCATCTCCTTCAGGAAGAATCTTTCTTTTACTTGCTGTTTGAGAGTCAGTCGTTATCTAGGGAAGTCTGCTTAGCTGGGTGGTTAGTTTGCAACCTGAGTTGAGGGGAGTTAGTTTCTTGTTTCGTTTTGTTACCGGTTCTTTCTCTTCTCCCCCTTTTGTTATCCTCCGTTAAAACTCTGTAATGTGTATGGCTTTCTATAAAAGTCGGGCATGTTCCTCTGTCAAAAAAAAAACACGCAAATGACCATAATATACTCCATTTCATTTGGGAATACAATTGTTCATGGCTTTTCTTTTAGGAACGCTATGGTAGGCAAAAGAAAAAAATTAACACAAGACACAAGAAAAGAAAAGTGAGGTGACCCAAGGTGCACACGTGGTGTGGCCGTACCATTTTGCTCGTGCGCACTTGGTCTCCTCGCCCACCACTCTGGCAGTCTGTCTGGCTTGGGTGTTCCGTTCCAATTCCAAATCGAAAGCCACAGCCGGACAGCCAGCCGCCCACAAGGCACACAGGCCAGCCAGGAAGCAAGCCGCCAACAAGAGCAGGCGGGAACGAAGGATCGGAGGCGGCAGCAGAGAAATTAAACGACACCCGAAGCCTACGAGGAAGAAGCTAGCTAGGGAGCAGCAGCAGCAGGCAGGCAGGCAGGCAGCGAGGGCGCGAGGCGCGACGAGCCAGCCGGCGCCAGCAGCAGCGGAGTCACGCAAGCCGATCGATCGATTGAGTACACCCACACGACACCCACGCCGGATCGGAGGGAAGGGAACAAGGGGGCCGGCCGGCGATGTCTGGGCGGCGGCCGGCGACGTGGGAGCAGGCCGCGGACGACTACGACTACCTGTTCAAGGTGGTGCTGGTGGGCGACTCCGGCGTGGGCAAGTCCAACCTCCTCTCCCGCTTCACCCGCAACACCTTCTCCCTCGACTCCAAGTCCACCATCGGCGTCGAGTTCGCCACCCGCACCATCCAGGTACGGCACTGTGTTGTGTGCCTGTATCCACCACCACCGCTTGATCGGCCGCCATGATTGCCTTCTCTGCTCACTCAGCTGTCAGCTCTGATTCTTCGATCAGTGGCAGTGGATTCTGTTTCTATGCATTAATGCATCCAACACAGATCAAAATCCCAAATTTGTTTGGTCTCGAGTTGAATTGAATCCATGGTCCGCAGAGTGCAGAACACAGCAGCATTTTTTTTTTAAAAAACATGTTTTGGTCCCTGTCGTCGGTCATCAGTTCGTCAGAATTCCATGGTCGTCCCACTGATCACCGCTTCCGCGCAAACTCTCACCATGATCAATTCACAGGTGGAAGGGAAGACGATCAAGGCGCAGATCTGGGACACGGCGGGGCAGGAGCGTTACCGCGCCATCACCAGCGCCTACTACCGCGGCGCGGTGGGCGCGCTGCTGGTGTACGACGTGACCAAGGCGGCCACGTTCGAGAACGCGTCGCGGTGGCTCCGCGAGCTCCGGGACCACGCGGACGGCCGCGGCACCGCCGTGATGCTCGTCGGCAACAAGACCGACCTGGCGAGGCAGCAGCAGCGCCACCAGCACCACAGCCTCCGCGCCGTGTCGCGCGGGGACGCCGCCGCGTTCGCGGAGCGGGAGGGCCTCTCGTTCGTCGAGACCTCCGCGCTCGACGCCACCAACGTCGACGCCGCGTTCGAGACGCTGCTCACGGAGATCTACCGCGCCGTCAGCAGGAAGGCGCTGGCCGCGGGCGCGGCGGCGATGGATGACGAGGCGGGTTCCGTCGGGGAGGGGCAGGAGATTCAGGTGTCGTCCACCGGCGGCGACTCCCGCGGCCTCACGACGCGGTGCTGCGCGTTCTAGCCGTGCCAGCTTGTATAGCTTGGCAGTGATCGTCGGCAACTGAGCAGCATCGGGTATTCTTCGTGCGTACAGTAGACGGCACAAACGAAACCAACGAAAAATGTGATGTTTGTTACAGGAAAGAATCAAGGATTGGATTCGGAAGGGAAATTCCTCGTTGTGCACATATATACTCTTCTTCTTCTTCACTGTTTTTACTTCTCTGAACAACTGAACCACTCTGTCAAGTGCTGGACTATTCACTGTTCTAATTCCATAAGAGTAAAATTAATGAAGGGTTCTTAAACTGATGTAATCTGTTTGAATCTCCAAGCCTGTACGTACGATACGATGATATCACTCTGATCTCCAAGCTGTTGTTTACTAGTAGGTCCCAAAACTTATGTAGCGGTGTCATCTGTGTGTCCGGTGACAGCGCGGGTGCGGTGAATAAAAGGACTTACAGAGACAACTGCTCAATTTACTCAAGGCAAACGCCGGTGAATTCAGAGAGTAGCACGTATATGCAGCGGGTGCAGAGCAGGCAGGAGACGTCTCTGCTACCTGGAATGACACAAGTACCTAAGCTAGAGCGGCGGCCACCACGTACTGACTGCTCCTAAGCAGAGCCGAGCAGAGGCCTGGAACAAGTGGCCAAAGCGTGCCTCCTCCTTGCCCTGTTGGACCGACGTGCGCACGGCAGGGCGGCAGGGCAGGGCCTCGCACGCAGCTGCCCGCCATGCACCGCACCCGACCACCCTCGCCTGTCCTTATCCCCGGCCGTGCGGTTCCGTTCTGTTCCGTTCCTCAGACGACGTACAGAAGCCCAACTCGGCTTCGTCAAGTGACTCCATCCATCTCCTCCATTCGATCGATCTCTTCTACCTCAGCTCGTTCACGCATTCAATCAGAGTAAGAAAGATCATTGCAGACAAAGCAGGGTTCAGGTGTGGATCGATTGATTGAGTTGATATATAGGGAGTGATCGATCGAGGGATCGGAAGAGCGAAATTAAGCTACGGCGACGATGGATCGGTTGGTGAACGCGGTGATGGACCTGGTGGTGCCGCCGGCGAGCATGGTGATGCTGGCGTTCGCGTGGCCGACGCTGTCGTTCCTGCGCGGCGTCGAGTGGGCGCTCAAGACACTCACCAAGGAGGACATGCTCGGCAAGGTCGTCGTCATCACCGGCGCATCATCCGCCATCGGGGAGGTAGGTATC
Source organism: Chrysopogon serrulatus (assembly GCA_015844335.1). Classification (NCBI taxonomy): domain Eukaryota; kingdom Viridiplantae; phylum Streptophyta; class Magnoliopsida; order Poales; family Poaceae; genus Chrysopogon; species Chrysopogon serrulatus. Next base: position 119,184 of record JADLZL010004476.1, on the reverse strand, counting down.
GCCCGCCGTCGTACGGCAGATTCACTGTTTTGTTCCGATCAGTTAGTACGTTACGGCCACCGCGCCATGCGTGCAAGTGCAGCAAATCGCGTACGAGTACGCGCGGCGGAACGCGAACCTGGTGCTGGTGGCGCGGCGGGAGCAGCGGCTGTTCGGGATCCGCGACAAGGCGCGGCAGCTGGGCGCCGGCCAGGTCCTCGTCATCGCCGCCGACGTCGTCAAGGAGGACGACTGCCGGAGGCTCGTCGCCGACACCGTCAGCTACTTCGGACAGCGTGAGTAGCTAGCTAGTGTATCTGCAGACAAATAAGCAACTCCAACAGTTTGCTAAAACTCACTTGACAAATTTATAATTTTGCCAAGCCTCAAAACCAAATGCCAAGTGAAAAAAGAGGCCTTCTCTAACAGTTTGCTATTTGAGCTTGGCAAAAAGAACTTGACATCCTTTGGCGGATCCAGGATTGCACCAAAACAATGGAGGGGGGGGTGGGGCTAAAGCTAGAGATTAGCTAGTGATTAACGATGATTTGAACAGTGATCTAAAGGGAAAATCAAGCTGGGGGGGGTGGTGGGGCGGCAGCCCCCGGATCCGGGGTGGGGGGGGGGGGCGTGATCCGCCAATGATTCTAGGACTTTTGCCAAAATCACAAAATTGAGCCTCCAACAAGTTGGCAAAAAACTTTAGGGGATACACGTGATGCCAAGCGATGGAGAACTTGGCATATTTGGCAAGTGAAGGGGGAATTTTGTCAAGCTCACAGAAATGCCAAGTAGTTTTGCCAACTTGTAGGAGGCTGTTTTTTATGGTTTTGGTAAAAAATTTAGGATGCCAAGTGCTTTTAGCAAACTGTTGGAGTGGGAATCCTCTTTAATTTGTCTGCCACTGCATGCAACGAAATCCCTTGCCTGCTTGTTTCTTCTTCTGACGAAACAAAACTAACGAAGAAAACACACCTGCATCTGCATCTGTATGGGCAGTGAACCATCTGGTGAACACCGTGAGCTTGGGCCACGACTTCAGCTTCGAGGACGCCGTCGACACAACGGCCTTCCCTCACCTCATGGTACGTTATGCATGTCATGTTCTTGTCGTCCATGGAACCAAGGATCAGCAGCCCATCAGCCATCAGGCATCAGCAGGGCACACACAACTCAACGCATGGCCATTAATACTGCAGGACATCAACTTCTGGGGCAACGTGTACCCGACCTACGCCGCGCTTCCCTACCTCCGGCGGAGCCACGGCCGCGTCGTCGTCAACGCGTCCGTCGAGACCTGGCTGCCCATGCCCAGGATGAGCCTCTACTCTGTACGTCTCCATCGTCGTCTGAAGAAGAAATCAAAATTAAGATTTTTAAAGCCTTTGTTTAGCACTGATCGATCGATCACGTGCCATGCATTCGCAGGCTGCTAAAGCGGCGGTGGTGGACTTCTACGAGACGCTCCGGTACGAGGTGAAGGAGGAGGTGGGCGTGACCGTGGCGACGCACGGCTGGGTCGGCGGCGACGCCGGCGGCGGTAGCAAGTTCACGCTGGACCACCACCACCACCACCACCAGGAAGGCACCACGGCGGAGATGCAGGAGAAGCAGGAAGAGCGCGAGGCGGCGCGGCGCTGCCGGGGGGGGGGGCACGTGGAGGCGTACGCGCGGGCGCTGGTGGCCGGCGCCTGCCGCGGCGACGCCTACGTGAAGCGCCCCAGCTGGTACGACGTCTTCCTCGTCTTCCGCGTCTTCGCGCCCGACGTCCTCGCCTGGACCTTCCGCCTCCTGCTGTCGTCCACGCCCGCCGCCGCCAGCCAGACCGCGACCGCGAGCGCGACCGCCGCACGTCGCCCGCCTCCCGCCGCGCTGCCGGCGCCGCCGGTCCGCCCGCTGCTCGAGTACCCGCCGGCGGCGGTGTCCCGGAGGCCCGCCGCCCAGGTGCAGAAGCTGGAATGATGATGACTTGCAGCGGTGCACGCGATCGAGACAGGCCCAGTGCAGTAGTACTTGGCTTTCATCTTTGGTGTTTGCGATGCTCAGCTCGATGCGACGAGTGATCATTCTGTGCTTGTGGCAAACTGGCAATGGCTCAATGCCATTGCATTGCATCTGCATGTCGACGACGTCTCTGTACCAAACTACTATGAACTGATTTTGGCGGGTGTGTTTGAATTCGAATAAGTGGAACACCGTGGTGTTCATAGCGAGTAATTGATATGAGTTAACATTACGAACAGTCAAACGTCAAGCGGTGGTCGTGCCGGAGTGGTTATCGGGCATGACTAGAAATCATGTGGGCTTTGCCCGCGCAGGTTCGAATCCTGCCGACCACGCTTTTTTGAAAAGTCTTTCTTTTCCTTTCTTTTTGGCATTGTAGATTTCTTTGGCATGAATTTGATGGCAAACCAACCATGCTTCTTTTAGGTCGAGTCGAGCATGAGCCATGATTTTAGCATTCATTTGCAGAAATGCTACGGTTCTCATCAAGTGAGCAACTGTAAATCTGTAATAAGCCATGTGCACACTCATTGGCAAAAAGAAACTGCAGTTTCAAACCATCATGCCGAGAGAACAACACATGGATCCTAACAAAAACTTCAGAAGTATAGTAGCTGACCATAACATACAAAGAACAATGTTTTTTCCCCCCCAAAAAAGCCATCGACAAGAACACGCCATGCATACATTGATAGAGAAGGAACCACCAATGTTCGTCAAGCCCCTTTTTCTTCGGTCACCAATGGGAAAAGGTACAGCAAATCTTAGGCAGGCAGCTGATGTAACACATGATCCGTTATCGTCTTTTTAATTGAGCAAGACAAGTATCCTCAGTAATTGGTCATTCAATAGAACATTTATGCGTTCAGGAGATGCAAATGAACCCTGATAAACTGCTAATCTAGGCATCTAGCTAGTGCTAGTGTTTCCATCCTTTAGCATAGCCTTCTGGGGTGTAGGGCTCCAAGAATCCAATGAACTGCAAATGTGGCGACCAAGAAGTTGAATTATCGGACATACTTTAGAAATTGTTGCAGCCTAAAGTTACTGCAATGTCCTGATACTCTGGAATAGATTAATATACATGCTAGACACTGACTATAGAAATCTTGTTGGCACCAAGTGCTTGTCTTGTTATTAGCTGTTCATGAGTATGCATCAAGGCAGAAGGAATACCCCCCAATAGAAAATCTGCCAGATCATGCAAGGGCATTCCATTATTAGTCAACTTGTGCTATTTTTTTTTGTAGGATGTGGTCTCTTGATTGGATCACTTCTGGAATCTTTCAGCACCAGATATCAAAGTGAACAAACCAACTGCCAATCCACACCAACCATTACAGCAATCTTTTCTCAATAAACATTTTTTTTTTGCTACAGCTCATTGATCCAGTATATCTTCTTTCGGAAAATTAGCACAGTAGCATTATGACAATGTGCATATGGACAAGAACAATCATGGTGAAACTCATTCTTTTTTTTTTTTCTGGTGGTGTTACAAATGACATGATGTTTTTCCTTGTTTGAGGTACAGAAGTTCTTAAACAGTTTTTGACATGTGATGACAAAAGTTCTCAAAAGGATGAATGCGAATTGCAATTTAAGGAATAGGTGACTAGCATTAAGAATTACTCCTGACTGACTCTGTTTTTATTACAGATGGACCAAAAGGTACTGGGCCTGCAACCAGCAAGCTAGGAAAACATTTATTGTACACACTTTAACCTAAGGAGATTGTAGAGTGCTGGGCAGGCGGGCATATCATTGAACAAATTTACTAGTGATATCGATGGTTTTAAATTTGTGCTGAAACTTCTCCGTTGTTTTCAATTTGATGCATTAGCATTTTTAGTAAACTATAACTTCCACGTATCTGCTTCATTAGGACAGCATAGTACACTAAGGACAAATTGATTTTACTTTAACAGCACAGGGTTTGAGGTATGCCGCTTATTTACATCAGCATCCAGATTTAACATCAATAATCTAAGAAATAGGAAACTCATACTGATACCTTTGAACCATCTTGAGACCATCTGGCGCCATAACCTTCACGCACACGAACTTCAAAAACAGGACCATAGGGTTGAGTCAGATGCACATTCATCCAACAACACTCACGCAACAAAGAGTCAATGGTTTCAGATGCAACTTGGTTCTTTCTCGAATCTGAAGACAAGCAGCGCAACAATGAAATAGATCACAACAGTATTCTCGAACTCTGGACTCTGGAGTATCAAGGTGGACTTCATCTTTACCACTCCCATTAAAGTTGCCCCACCATCCTTTCCTACTCCTGTGAACATGTTTGGCTAATGCCCTTGCACCATCAGTTAAAGAGCAGCCTTTCACCTCCAATTGAATAAGACATTGCCAGTTTTAGGTGCAAGGGAAATTTCAAATGGTGGAGGTTCTGTAAAATTCAAGAACAAGATGTTCAGATGATTTGGTAGTCATAAGAGTTAAACCTACATTGGGTTGGAGTAGTCTCATACAAGATGACAAGAGTGCAGATCTTGGAGGAGGTAGTCCATCTGGAACAGTTCCAGTTGTTTTGGCCATACCAAGGAGTCTACCCAATCCACCATAGCCCAATCCCTGACCAAATATAAGAAACTAAGCAGAGTAAGAACCTATTAGAGTATTGGGAAATCGCAAGTATCCATATTAATATTATTCAAGATGCTCATAACAGAAGGGTGTATCCTTTGACAAGATATGAAGAGAACCAATCACAAATATAACTGGCAGGAAATGTGCCTGTTGTTCTTACCAACATGAATAAAATTCCAACTAACAATTTTTAAACTGATATACAAAGAGCAAGGGAAGTGAGCTGTCTTGTGCTGAATTTCGTGCATAGTTTATCTTGAGAAATTGCAACTATAACGACGAAAAATAAGACATGACAACAGTTTGCCATAAACAGTAAACAATATCTTCTGGTGATATGATATATGTAAAAATTGTGCATAAAATTATGAAGACTGGCACTCACAGCAAGGATATTAGTCATGGCTATGTAAGGTTGAGATGCTGGCTTTGAAACTGATATCGCTAAAACTCCATAAGAGTTCTCCTTTTCTTCTGTATAGAATTTCCTATATACTTTCACACCTGCAGAGAGAGAGAGAGAGAGAGAGAGAGAGAGAGAGAGAGAGAGAGAGAGTCAAACCTACTCTTCAAGAAGCACTTAGATCTTTCGGTGTAATTTTATTAAAAGAAGTGGATACTCCTATCAGAACCAAGCATTCTTTAATCCCAAGCTATCCTACCCCGTACTTGACATGTAAAATAGATGACTGAATGACTACACATTGTACTTGGTTTCAAATTGCTGAGGAACAAACTCACTTTACAGTGAGTGGAAACAAGGAATGTGGAGTGCAAACTGGCCACCATAATAAGCAAGGGTGCCATTTTCCTAAAAGCCTAGTCTATAAAAGACCAAAGATGCAGTCGACATGAGGGTTGACCAAGGTTCCGAAGACAATGCAAGAACACTTCCTAATTACCTTCTACAATTGATGAAATACCAGGAAGGACATTTGAGATTATCTCTGCTTGCAGCATCTCAGAAAATGAACTGTACTTCCTAACTGCCTGAAAAAACATTAGCAAAGAAGACGGTCAAATTTACAGGAAAAGATGGAGTATATGTTTAAGAAATTTGAACAATAGAGTATTACTGAAACAAATATAATGTACTTTTAATAAGATTTCCAAATATTAATTTTACACACAAACAGTAACACGAGGTAATTATGTAAAAAAATATAATAAAGTATTACTGAGAAGAGTTAGTTATTTAGAAACTAATATTACCTCAACGTTAAGCAAGAGGCTGTTATTGAATAGCAGCAAAGAACCTTGTGTAATCCTGGGAAAGAGAGGTAACAAAGCATGTTACATTGATAGCTGTGCACATTAGAGTAACACAAAATTCCTAACCATGAAAAAGTGGATGGGATCAAAATTAAGAACCAACAAGTTTCCTAAGTACGTTTTTGCTGGATATTTGTTAGGACTCTAGAAACTTTGTAAACATTTATCTAAAATGAAGAAGCTAAAATCCTGCTACATCTACATTTCAAGATGGCTGGCCAAAACTTCATGATGCCCAGATAACGAGAGTGCATACATCAAATGCAAGGTCAGGATCCCATTTTATTTCTTGGAGGGATAGCTTTCTTGTTAGTACGAGTAATAATCAAATTGCTTCCTCTATGTTGTTCCCAGGGGTTAACAGGTTCCCTTTCTGACCAACAGGAAACTTGACTTCAACACCAAGTCTTTTCGTAAGTTGGCGGACCTTTCAGAATCCAAATTCCATGGCTTTGCAAGATCTCTCCGATATGCAATGATGGCTTCTTCGAAACAACAGCTTCTCATCCACAGTTTGGGAATTTTGTTTTTTCTAATGAAAATGAGACAGGGTCTATGACTTTTTTCCTAAAAAATTCACACAATATTGCAAGATGCATTTTCTGCAAAGTTATGTCTGTGCAGAATGTGAGATTCCCCAGAGAAACCTGAATCTACACTATCACAGGACAATATAATACTAACAATATAAGGAGCTAAGAAGTAGAAAACTAGACTAGATTTGTTTCAGTTTTAATTCATATTGATATACTTCTGGTTCATCAACTTGACTAAGATTTTGATGTCATTATAGATGCCATGAATGTAAAGTTGTTTATCCACCTTGAATTCCCTAACCGACTTTTAAAATAAAAAATGTGCTTACTGGTTGTAGTTACCAATCGCTAATCTCCCTTCAACCGTCTTGGCTCCGGCTACAGGTATACATGCATCAAGTTAGAAAGGTGGTCCTCAAGGAGGTCAAAGGAAAATGTTATTAAAATACAAACTTCGTCCAAATACATAAATTAGTTTCTTACAGCTTTTCCCAGAACCATTTTAAATTAGTTGTCATCGACAAGTTCGATAAATAAGCAGAAAATACAACATAAACATAGTACCACACCTCACCTTGTCATGTGCCTGTATCAGAAGTACATCTATATATATGAGTGGACTAGCTGGGTTTAATTTCAATGTATGTTGGTCCATCTTAACATACAGAAGGTCTGCCTTACAATAGCTGTTTAAACTATTGACCATAATTTATATCATGTCCCAAATCATGAGAATGGAGAAGGAATTAGGGAATCATTCAAATGATATTTATCAATTCAGTTTGCTTCAAAAAAGATATTTATCAATCCAGGCCATCATTGGTTGTGTAAAGTGCACAGAAGGAAAAGAAAAGGTCAAGTTTTTTTTTTTTTTTTCAAGATTACCTCTGAGTTGAGTGAAGTAGGGTTCCTGAACATGCAGCTCAAAGTCAACAGCATTGTACATCTAATGATTATAAAGATGACAAATAGTAAGTTACAAACCCAACAAAAAATGGATGCATCCCAGCCAGGAATCCATATTTTGGTACTATGCTTTCATTATACTGGCCAGCTAAAAATTACACTGCCCTCAAGCAGTGGCGGACCCAGAGACTTTCTAGAGCCTGGGCGAACCTAATAGGGTGTGTTTGGGAGGGCTCTTTCCCAAGGGCTTCTCCGGATGAGTTAGAACCATTTTGGGCCCCTCCATTTTTCACTGAAAAAGGGTTTTAAATGGCTCCTCCTAAAATGTTTGGTATAGGGCTCCTCTAGAGTAGACGGAGCCAAAGCCAGTGAAGAGTCCTATCAAACAGGGCTAATACCAAGTTTACACAAACAAATCAACTACTAATAGAAGCAAAGCTGATAACGTATAGGTAGTTTTGGAAATAAAGTTAACGTTAAGTACACATGTGAATGAGTACATTAAGAATTAATGTTCTAAAACTAGAAAAGTACGCAAGGGTTCTAGAATTTGGACGTTGTAAATTTGTATTCTAGCCTAACGTGCAGCCTTTTCCTTGTGTTTCCTCCTGATCTTTACTATTCTATACTCTGTTGCTGATGACGGAGCCCGGGCAGGTGCCCTGGCTCGCCGGGCCTTGGGCCCGCCTGTGCCCTCAAGCAAAAACCAGACAGGATATGCAATTTGCATGATTTGGTGTCTATACAGAAACAGAAACTATGTGCAGTGGTATTTGTGGAAACAATTATCCTGCTCATCCTGTTTGGTCAGAATTCAGAAGCAACTGATGCAGCCAACCATGGTGCCTCTGATTCTTGGCATACACCGGATAGCCAACAATGGTCCCTCTGATTCATGGTTCATAGCAACGAAATACACAGCTGGAACTGAAGCAACGAAAATATGAATTACCCACTTCAACTCGGCGCCTTTCTCCAGCAGCAGCAGCTCCCACCCTCTCTCCTCCGGCCCCTCCTCGGCACCCGGAATCCCGACCACCGCGGGCGGTACCGGGAGCCGGCCCTCCTCGAGGCACTGCTGAATACTGGCCTCAAGCTTCCCGAACAGCTCGCCGTCGTTGAGGAGGCGAGCGCAGTAGGACGGCGAGAGGGGGAACGCGGCCGTGTCGTCACCGGGGTAGGCGGTGGCGTGGGAGGAGAGGACAAAGCGCAGGAGTTCGCCGATTGAGGACGTGAGGGGCACGCCACCGACGCCCGGAGACTGCAGCGCCGGCGTGGCGGCAGGGTCGGAGGCGGTCGCCATTCCGGTGATCCGTGTGCACCTGCCGCCGGCTGACAACGACTGCTAGTTGAACCCCACCCCACCCCCCCCCCCCCCCAAAAAAAAAAACTGCATCTTCGAAAGACGAAAATTCCTCTGGGCCGTAATTTCTCATCCGACGGCGGAAACAGAACGCTAGCTCGCCCCCTCCCCCCTCCCAAAACCCTCGGCAGCCAACCGCCTTCGTTCCTTCCCGGCTGCCCCACTTCTCCGGCGGCGCCGCGGCGGCCAACCTCCCGAAACCACGGCCATGGAAGCCGACATCGCTTCCAGGTACGAGATCCCCCGGACCGCTCAGTTCCTCCGCGACGGCGCCTACACCAGGGTCGCGCTCCAGGTAATCCTGCCCAAACCATTCCTGCTCTTTTCGTCCCTCTCTGGATTCGTCGACCGTTTGTTGGCGCTCCTCTGATTCTTCGACTCGTTCTCATGGTGCCGTAGTTTCCCGACGAGATGCTCAAGGACGCGGCGGCGGTGGCGAGGGCGTTGCGGCGGGAGCTTGCCTCCGGCAGCACCGGTGGTGGGGTCAAGGGTGTTCGTGATGGCCGACACGGCGTACAATTCCTGCTGCGTCGACGAGGTGGGCGCGTCCCACATCGATGCGCAGTGCGTCGTCCACTACGGCCACGCCTGCATGAGCCCGTGAGCAAACCCACCTCGCCCTCCCCCTCTCCCTCTCCCTCTCAAAAGTTTGATACCAATTTTTTCTGACTTGTTGGGAACCATTCATTGTGTGCTGTCAGTAACACTACCTTTTTCTGCATTGGCAAATTGAAATGCAGAACATCAAATTTGCCAGCTTTCTTTGTATTTGGGAAGGCAAAGTTGGATATCAATGCATGTGCCAACACATTGCTTGAGTGCTCAACAAAAAGAAATAAGCGCATTCTGGTAAGCCCCAAATTCTTTCCTTTCCTTCAAAGCTTTTTGTTTAGGCCATGGGATGAGCACCATTTCCATGAATTCTGGAGTTGATAACTTTGCTAAACCACACTAAAAGATCAACCTGCTGATTAAATGATTGCGTTTGCTACCCAAGTAAGGAATCTTCTTGGCTTAGATTAGTAGCAAGAACGTTTCTTTGGGCTGATGCCATGTTTTTATCTAGATCATCATTCTTATAGTTGCTAATCTAGGCACAAAAATAGGTCATAGGAAAAATCTTTTTGTATTTCCTGTGATCTTCCGCTCTTCCACTCTTCCTGTTATGGTAATGCAATGTTCGCGTAACATTTTACTGGTTCAAACAGCAAGGGTATGTCATGTCTAACATTTCTGCTTATTTTAGGTTTCTGTTATCTTGCCTTTTAACTAGTACAATTGGCATGTTTTTATCAAGAAATAATATTTGCACTAATCTTGGCTATTATGGCTTGCCAAATAGGTTTTATATGGACTAGAGTACGCATATGCATTGGATGACCTTAGACAAGCTTTCATGGAGTCATCTAAATCAAATTATGGCAATCCTGAAGTCCAGTATGCAGAAGTTTTGTGTTCAGTTATGAGTCCATCATCAAGTACTTCAGAAGAAAACAAAATTTCTCAGTCGAGTGACACCTCTTGTAATGGAGATATCTCCAGAAACAGTGATGTAGCAACATTCCTGAATAATCGTTATGGCATGGAATGTTCCAGTTCCATACAAAAGTACAGCCTTGGTGGCATTACATGGAATATTTCAGTTGATGAGAAAATGGAGGACTATTTGATATTTTGGATTGGACAAGATAACTCAGCATTTGCCAACATAGTCCTTACCTTTAATAAATCTGAAATAGGTGTGTTTTCTTCATCCTCATTTTGTGTATGGCAGGAGGGTTGTTTTAATTTGTGCAAGTCTTGTTTTCCTCAGCTTGCAGTTGCTTTTCTCTTTAATAATCAGTAGCATGACATTCAATACTGCATATGACAACAAATGTGATGTACTTGGAGCACTGCACAGCTTGTTTGAAATCTAAAAATTTTGATTCTTGACCGGCAGTGATCCTGTGATTTCTGCTTAGGGCTGTGATACAGATCTTATAGCCCTCTTCTTTACATCATTTGCAACTGCACCTGCTTACATTTTCCATTCTGTAATTTATCATCTTTTGCATCTAATGCAGGGATCTTCTGAATGTAATGCATTTGAATTTTAATGTTTTCATTTGTAGTTAGATATGACTCAATAGAAAATCAACTCACAGAGGACGTCTCTCATCTGATGAAAATTCTTAGACGAAGGTACTTTTTTTTGCAGCATTGATATGCTCTTTTCCTTACAATATTTGATATTGACTACAAAATATGAATTGTAGATATTACCTTGTGGAGAAGGCGAAGGATGCAAATATTATTGGCATTTTGGTGGGAACTCTCGGTGTAGGTATGCACATTGTTTAACTTGAACATAAAAAGTAGTTATGCCAATGTTGAGGCACTGTTAGAATGTCACCTCAGCTATGAGGTTTACCTTTATATTTTAGCCATGCATGCCTTGTGGAAAGGCACTATACTATGCAAGATCTGATCCATGCCTGATTGGTTCATCACAAGGCTGGTTTAGTTTGGCTATAAGCAGATGAAGCAGGCGATGAACTTGCTAACTAGTTGCATGGTTTGGCCAGGCCAGATATTCCTTATTTCTTTACTGGTCTGTTGATTTAGTGCATTTCTCATCATCACAAATACAACCACTTTACTTGAATAGTATTATTTTAGTTTCTCATGTTATCTGCCTGAAATTTTGCTAGAAACACTTAAATTTTGTGATGTGGTGCATTGCACTCCATGATGCAGCTGGTTATCTTCATATAATCGAACAAATGAAAGATTTGATCAAGGCTGCTGGAAAGAAATCTTATACATTGGTCATGGGCAGGCCTAATTCTGCAAAACTTGCGAATTTTCCAGAGGTGTGCTACTTTAATCAACTCTGAACTGATTTTTCTCTGTTCACCTATCTATACCATCTGACATTGTTTTTCCTTGGAGCAGTGCGAAGTTTTTATTTATGTTTCTTGTGCCCAAACCGCTCTGCTGGATAGCAAGGATTTTTTAGCTCCAGTTATTACACCTTTTGAAGCTGTACTAGCTTTTAGCAGGTATGCTACATTATTGTCCTCTAATAGAACCCAATACATCAATTTACATAACTTTGCTATGATTCTGATGCCAGAAGCAACATGTTTTCAGGGGAAGAGAGTGGACTGGAGAATATCTTTTGGATTTCAAGGATTTGATCACTTCAGAGAAACCAGAAGTTGTGAGCACAACAGAAGAAGCACGTTTTTCTTTTATCAAAGGTGTCTATGTGGAAGATAATTGCCCTCAAGGTACATCATATACAATTAGTTCTATCCATCTGTCTGTTTGAACAAGTTCTGTCCTTTAATAGTGCTGTTGTTGGCTCACTCATTTGCTTTTATTTTGTTAGATCTTTTTTTTTTTACTAATTATGGCACATGTTTTCTAATCGTTTGCCCCCACAGAAAATGAGGAGCAATCAGAAATGTCGCTCGCACTGGCTGAGGTAACAGAAAAGGCATTAAGCATCCAAAACCAGCACAATGACGCTGTCCTTTACCAAGGAAAAGCAATGTCATCAATCGACTACCTCAAGGCACGTTCTTACCGTGGTCTAACTGGAGAATATGAAGGTCCAGTGCCCAATTCAGTCTTGGTAGGCAGAACTGGCAGGGCGGCTGGTTACAGTGATGAGAAAACCGAGAACGCAGAATGAATGTAGTATCATGCCAGTTAACCAGTTCACTACAGGCTCCCTTTTTTTGGCGGTGAAAAACCAGGTTGCACAATGATTCAATCTTGCACCCTGGATGGTTTACCAACCTTTGCCTTTTGTTTTGGAGGGGAAACAGGTTTAGACAATTGTCATCATTTTTATCGACGAGAGCACCTGTTTCTAGTCCCAGGGAACAATACTTTGGATGCCGTTCATTCAGGTAGCTGTTTTGCTATTAGAAACTGTGTGCATAGTCGGTTTGGATGCCTGTCACAAATTTTGTGAATCTGAGGTTTCTAACAACTATGGCATGTGTTAAGAAGACAAGATATATACGTTGTTCACAACCTGTACTGTAGTCATCCACTATGTTTGTACAAGACAAAGTTCACCCTGTATATTCTTATTTATTGGCTATTAGTAGTAGTTCTTAAAGCACCATTTGGTATAACCTTTCTATCTAGTTTGCCTTCATTGATAAAACAGATCTGAGCTCATCATAGTCGACTACAGCTGTTTTGGGCATCTTGTACACGCTTGAGATAGAAAAGTCTCACAGTGAGGTGACCATACTGAGTACCCAAATAATGAAATTTCACATCAAACTTGACCATGGATATCCCTCATGCAAACCACTCATAATCTTCATTGGCCCGACCGAGTTTGCCCAGAACAGCACAAAACATGCCTGCGCAATTCCTCTAGTAGTTCCCCAGTATCCATTCCCACAACATTCAAATTAGTGTTACACGGTTACATTTTCCCCAACACTACAACTCTCAAACCTCAAGGCTCAATATTAACTACAGAACATTTGGAATCAACAAACATATTCCATTGTTTAGTATGTTGAGCTTTAGAATTTTCCCAGCCTATATTATTCCATCTTCATCCCTGCCTGCCCCAGTAGAGATTTTCTGGCCTACCACTGCATTCCAGGTTAGAATTCACTCCATACAGGAAACCCATTGACGCCAAAACTGTGAGGCATCCGGTGGCAGATCATACATATTTTAGAAGTCAATAGCTCAGGCAATATGTCATGTGTGCCAATTTTCAGTTCCTTCAGTACTGATTTCAGAAGATCCATCCAGGTTCATAAAGGACCCCCAACCTAAGTATAAGTCATGAACTAACCATGCCAGGCAGGCAGGCACCACAATGCTACAACTGTAGTGAACCAATGTTATCAGGGACAAGATTAGCAAAAGCAGCACTTCCCATGCATAATGCTCAACTCACAGCTGCTGTGCCCTGCACCAAACAGAGGAACATACAACAAAGCATCAGAACTACAGTGAGATTGCAGAAAGAACTGCTCTTTAGGTCACTGAAAAAGACAGACATCCATGCCAAAGATTATATGATCATACCTGTACTGCATTGGACTTGCTGGAGCATTAGTTACATGCATTGACTCTAAAGACCTCGTTCTTTTCCTGTTGTTTTCCTACGAGGCTGCAACTAATGGAAACGAGATTTCACTTGTTTTTACTCCACTGTACATGCACAAGAGTAATGTGGATATGGAGGCTGCTTATGATTGATACCACCAGCATCTTCACATCACCTCATGAGTCATGCACTGAATTAATGAGCTGATCCTCATCTATGGATAACTTTCTTAAAGCTTTAGACAGCAATGTATATCTTGTGACAACTTGCCTATACAGATCATGCAACTGCTTGACTTCCCCTGGAGTCAAACTTTCAGTTTCTGAATCCATGAAAGGGAATGTGGGACCTGTCACATGTATCACTTTGAATATTATGATTATTCACTGGATTGAAACCCTAAAAATTGGTTGAACACATAACAACCATTTAAAGGAAAAAAAATCTACAAGAGCTAACCATTTTATTTTATTTTATTTTATAGGGTAAAATGGTTCTTGGACAAGATCACAATAAAAACCACATTATGTTTTTCTTTGAACAAAAATCACATTTTGTTTGACAGCAAAAATGAACTGTTTTGTCAAAGAAAACTGGAATGTAAAACCCATGTCAAACAAAATTCTCCGAATAAATTGACTAATATAGTAAGCAAACCTGTCATATCAGTTTCCTCCTGATTTGCCCTTGCAGATGTGGGAAGTCCCTGTGAGCTGCTTGGGCTAGCAACAGATACTTGAGTAGCTAGCCTTGCCGATTCCATATGTTTCTGAAACTCACTTTCCTCCATCGACAGTGAGCGAGCATTGACATCTATTATAAACATCTTTGCAGAAATGAGGTTCGTCAAATAATATTCGACTTCTGAAATTAACTTTGTTTCTCTTCTAAACAGCTGAACAAACTTCAGATTTGAGTGCAGCTGAGGAGGATTGGCCTACATCAAATTTTCAGAAAGCTTCTCAGCTGTAGTGAATCAGTAAGAAGAAATAGCAGGAATAAACAGTTACTGAGAGTTGCTTGCCTTGATAGTAATATAGATAAGAATCGGAAGGAATTCATCAGCCCCAGATAATGTTCGATCGTTTGACATTGATATGTTCAGAAGCAAGTTATTGATGACTTGACAACAGCTCATGATGCACAGAAGCTTCTCACGTGGTGCTTTGAAGGAATTAATCTTCTGCAACTCTTTCACTGCAAGCTAGAGTGGCATGTGCAGAAATCACTGGAATGATTTCTTTCATAGGAATTTTTGATAATTTAAAATTTTGGATATTGCAAGACTAAACCAGCAACTTCTTGAATATACAGTACACTGAGAACATAATTGACAACAGAAAAAAAAAAGAGCTGAATACTTGACAATTGACACCCTTTTCAATATTTAAGCTAGCAAATTTATCCAAAAGTAATACTATTTTGGGCTTCATTTCAATCAAACATATATTGCTGTTAAAATGTGTCATACATTGATTACTCCCATCCTTACAACTTACGACAACCATCAAGGACTGAAATCACATTGTGAATGTTTGAGGCTCAGAATGAATTACCAGCCATGATGCCTCGTTATGCAGGACCTTGGGTATATCCAAGTGATGAGGCTTAACAAACTGCTGCAATAGACCAATCTTCTCCGAGATCTCCATGTCGGTAACAGCATCCTCAGTGGAGGTCCCAAACGTGCGGTTGAACAATTTGGTCATGATATACTTCTCCAGGCCCTGGCGCACAAAAAACATCATCAGGTCGTCTGGAACCCAAAACTGCCAATGAAGGCGAAAAACAAGGATCAGTGGGGCAGGGCTTCACCTCGAGCGCGTGGTCGATCTCCTGGTTGGTGGCGTTGGCCCAGAGCGGATGGTCCCTGATGGCGCTCTCCATCTCCGCGAGGAAGGCCTGGACCTTGCTGCCGTCCTCCTCGGCGTTGGGCTCGTGGAAGGAGAAGGACACGAGGAAACTGCCAGCGCCAAGGTAACCGCAGGTCAGCGGAATCCATAGGAAGCAGGTGCGTTCTACTCACTCTATCTACATCTAGCAATCAATCTAGATTGACCTGTTGATTCAAGCTACGATTTTGGGGGGCGAGCGTGTCCAGGCCGGGGCTACAGGTGAGGTGACTGACCTCTTGATGGAGCGGAAGAGGTCGGCGGCGGCGGGGCGGCGCATGCGGTCGAGGAAGTCGTAGAAGTCGGGGCGCGACGCCGTCGACGTGGGGCTCTCCATCGCAAGGCCACGCCGGCGCCGGAGCCCGCGCTTGCGGCTTGCCTCGTGGTGTCCGCGTGCGCGTCGGCCGATCTGGCAGACAAAGACTACAAGGAGTCCGGCGCCGTGTGCGCGGGCACCCCGAGTTGGGTTCCACTTCTTCCAGCCTGTTCTAGTTCTAGTACAGTGTTGACCCAACCCAAACCGGTTTGAGAATCAGGACGACGATTTCTTCGGCTCTCGATGTCGCAAGTGTTTATATACGAACGTCAGAGATCGGTAGCAAAAGAGTTCGTTCCTGATTCATGCAAACCAAGTAGTACTTCTCAACTGTGTTCCGAAAAGGAAACGACAGGGAAGAGAAGTCAAAAGGACGAAGGCAACGCCAGCACTGTGACACAGAAGCAGTTTTGGGGTCTCCCTCTGAACAACTATGGGTTTCTCCAGGACAGAGTCATGAACACATGACACAACCACATTGCTATCCATCTACATGGTTCTACATACATCATACTGAATATGTCTCTATCTTCTACAGATACATGAACAGATCCGACATCCCACAGCAGAAATAACCCCAAGCCACAATGCCTAGCTGTTCATAGGATAGGATCGCGGTTGAGTCTTCCCAAAGACACCTTTGCTGCTTGATCCACCCCCCCTTGCCATTGCTATCATCGTGAACCCCCAAAGTTTCAGGGACACATTTTCCACGCAAGACGCATCACATCGTCATCGATGTACGGGCGTAAACCCCACATGAGGCAGTATCCCTCAAGCTCTGATGATGGTGTTTTTAAGGACAGTGCACTGACGATCTTTTCCTGTAGAGAAGAGAAAAGCAGCCTTCGTTAACCAAGACGGGCGAAACAGATAGAGTTGGGATGCCACAAAAAGTAAAACACAAAAGCAAATGCACATTCTGGCTGTCACATGGATGCAGTTTATTTAACTTACCTGCATCGTGTAGTCAAGCTTCAGCATGTTGCGAACCATGACCATGACCGTAACGAACGATACATCCATGTCCAACTGATCTGCAATCTTATCCTCCTGTTGTGTAGAAACACCCTGCCACCCAGTTTCCATCTCACTTCATCATTGTTGACAGCAAGTTTCTCTCCAATGAGTAGAACACTAAAAATACTAGAAAAAGGAACATGGAAACAAAAAAATCCAACCTCCATGGAGCAGCAATCTGTACTTAGCATGTTGTCAATGCATTGACTGTCGGAAACTTCCAGAGCACTTAAACTGGCTGTTAGTGTGATGCCATAGACATTCTCAACTAGACACTCAAGCTCTTCAAGCAAAGTCTTAACTAGGAGACAATAAAAAAAACACACAACAAAGATCAATTAGAGCCAACAAGTTTCACAAACATGTATAAAAAGGTGATATTATAAACCCATAGCTCAAACTTTAAAATATGAACCAAAGACAACATTAAAATCGCATTGATGCAGACATCTTGGCCAAATGTTTTCCCTCTGTCTACAAATGGAAAGATAGGCAGCCTTCTTCCTATTCTTAAGGAGGGGAGGGGGTAAGAGAGACATGTGGCCAAAACCAAAACATGACAAACACACGGCTTCAAACTCAGTAACTGGTCAACAAATGAGTTGGTCTATAAAAACGGTACCTTGACAAATTGACACAGTCGCTCTATCTATGCTATCACTATTGCATAACATAAAATGCAAAATTATGATTGTCACTTTATACATTAGTTAACGCTTCTCTGTCCAACACAATAATAAATCCCTTTGGATCACAAGCAAATGTTTGCTGTGCCAATCTGACTGCATCTGGCAACTCATGCAGTCTACAAAGTTTGCACAAGAATTGCAGCAATGTCTTAGCACTAAAAGGTTTCTTGAGAATATTGAATAGGATAAAGATAGATAAACTCATATAAGATACAAAGATCAAGTACCTTTCGTTATATGATCTTTAAGTCCATCTTCACATGAACTTACTGGCACAAGGAAAAGAAAAGTTCAATATAAAACTGATTAAAGGGTATGGAATTATCATTAAAATTGAACAACTATGTTGTCTAGAGCTCATACTTCAACAAGAAATCCAAGAATAACAGCAGAATACATAGGCTTAGCTCAAAAATCACAATATCAGAGAAAAATCTACTGTCAGAACCTTCCATAGTCCGTGCTACTTCAGTTCAGGTTAAAAAAAACATGCACAGAACGAATTCAGATAAGTGAGTCATATCAACCATTAGCATGTAAGAATAGAAAGAAGTTCTTCACTAACAAAGCTATATCACTCACAACGATTTATGTTTGAGATGTCTTGGCAGTGAAGCCTGCAGCCAGCTTCAAGATAGGACCGCATTCTGACGGTGCAGTTGGATTTAAGTATCTGATTCATGACATCTGATTCCTTAGGAATCTGCGGCCTACGAAAATACTCTGCAATAAGATTGTGCCTCAGTAATCACAAATATGGAAATTTAACTGAACAGCACATGATACCATCACAATATTGAAGATCAAATGGCGTCCCAGTGGGTAATATAAACTGAACCTCCATGCCATATCAGCTGTACCAAACAAAGAGGAAGGAGAGCATATCAGAGTAACTAACCAAGCTCCTCACGGAATCGCCCAAGCAATCGCTTCCCAGATTCAGCGAGCTCCTCGAACTGAGCGACCCTGTGTCACCACAGATGGAAGAATCAGCTCAACTCAGGTTAATCAAAATTTCAGTTGAAAAAGGAAATGGATTCCGTTCGCATAAGAAAGGATGAATTACTTGGTCATGAACTCCGCGAAGACACTGCAGCAACTGCTCTCATCATCACCCGCCACCTCAGGCGGCGGCAAAGGCTGCGCAGCAAGCATAACCTCTCCCATGTCTGCAACAGTGGTGGGTCCAGTATTTTGAGGTTGGGTATTAGAAAATATGAAAGGGTTTAAAAAAAGTAACAACCTAAAGCATTTGGCATATAAATTATTCTCTATTTCAAATTATATGCTTTGGCTTTTCTCGATACATTCCTTTTACTATGTATCTAGACATAGAGTATATCTAAATGCATAGCAAAAGCTATGTATTTAGAACAGCCAAACCGTCTTATGAAATGGAGGGAGTACCACATAATTATAATTGTATAATATATAGCAGACATCACACATAATATATAGCAGATGCAACTGTAAGCACAAATGGACTCACAGTGAAACTGGTGGTTGTGAGTAGCAATTCTATCTAATTAATGTTATTGGTAAGATCTTGATGTCTAATTCAATCAGCAGGATTGAGTATGTATAATAGTGACGATTTCATAAGCGCGTAGCAGATTGCATGGATTAATAATCATTAGTCATTACTGATGGCCTTGTGCCCTTGTTCGACGAATCAAAGCTTGGCCTTTCTGATTATTTTCACCATAGGATGACAGATTAACTAGTACAGGTAGTTTTTCATGCCTTTTAATTTCTGAAGAGCACACAAAAAATTAAAGCTTTTGTTCACTAATAATCTTGCTTTCATTGCGGGCCGACTCTGGAAAACCGGGAGAGGGAAGAGGAGGCAGTGGGACATAAAGACAAGTACCTAATGTGCAGGCAGGGTATGATGGCTCACTCTGCGCCTTGGCCTACAGGCAGTTGCTCTCCTCGATCGTGACCGTGCGCCGGTCGACGGGTGCTGCCGCGGCCGGCCGTGAGGAGAGACCGGCGGAGGCACGCAACCAACAATAGCGCAGCGCAGGAGCGCCGCCACCGGCCGCAGCGCTGGTGTAGGGCTGCCGGCCGAGGGCCGGCGGCCAAGGCACTGGGCTATCGGGAGTACAGCAGGGGAGCGTCGCCGCCGCCGCCGCCGCCGCCGCCGCCGCTGCCCCCTACGGTGCGCGACAGTGCCTGCGCCCTGCAGTAAGCTTCCACAGAGCTCGTCTCGCCGTCGCAGTATACATTTTTAATGGGCCGGTTCGACACTTCGGGTCCACTTTCTGAGTTTCTAGGCCTACAGCCCATGGATCCGGGCCCATGTGGCATTGATCCAGGGTGTAGTGGCCTCGGCTCCGTCCTGGATTCCTGTTCGTGGACGAGGCAACGGCCGCCGCGAACGGAGAACGGCCGGCGAGGCGCCACGTGTCCCCAGCCGCGGCCTCACTCGCATTACTCCCTCGTCTTCCTCGGTCCCCAGCCTGCTCGTCGTCTCCCACCAGCTGCCTTCGCCTCGCCGGAAGCCGTCGCCCTCCGCTTCTGCGACTCCGTCCGAGATGGCCGCCTCACCATTGGCCTCCCGCGCGCTGCGGCCTCCGCATGGCCGCCACGCTGCCGCCCCTTCGCCGCGTCCGCGTGCGCGTGCGCGCTCGGCAACCGCCGCCGCTCCGAGGGCGCGCTGCCGAGCGGTGGCTGCGGACGAGCGCCCCGCCGACCCCGCGTTCCCCGAGGGCCAAAACCGCGGGATTTCCGGGTACGCTCCGCAACGCACCAACCGAACTGACCATTCGGATTTCTGACTTCGCCTCCTCATCGCCTCGCCGTTGTTGCTTTGGTTTGGTGGGCTGCGGTCGACCAGGGCGGTGGAGAGGCCGGAGGCGGACGTCGTTGTGATAGGCAGCGGGCTCGGCGGGCTGTGCTGCGCCGGCCTACTGGCGAGGTACGGCCAGGACGTGCTGGTGCTCGAGAGCCATGACCGGCCGGGCGGCGCCGCGCACTCGTTCGATATCAAGGGCTTCAACTTCGATTCAGGGCCATCCTTGTTCTCCGGGTTCCAGTCCAGAGGGCCCCAGGCAAATCCACTTGCTCAGGTGACCTCAAGTGCTACGTCATTGTGCATACATAGCCTTTTGTCATTTTGGTAGTTGGAATGTTGGATGGACGGACAGTGATATTGATCATGCATGGTGGCAGCCAAATTGTCCTGATTTGTTCACCTGGCTCAGGTCCTTGATGCGTTGGGCGAATCAGTTCCTTGTGCATCTTATGACTCTTGGATGGTTTATGTACCTGAAGGACAATTCCTCTCACGGATAGGACCAACTGAATTCCTCAAGGTAATCTTTCTTCATTAGGCCACTCGGTCACACTGCAGTCTCAATTTCATCTTGTGCATTTTCTTGATTTTCAACAAGTTGGTTCAGTACCCATTGCCCCATTGGCATGATTATTGTCTAATTAGTAACTATTGGGTAATCCTCGTAATCGTTTTTTTAGTGCTTATGATAACAATAATGAAGAAACCAAAGAAGAGTTGTTTATATGAATGATAAACAGACATGGCTGGCAAAATCTCTACAAGACGACTGGCAGCGACGACGGGGCGGCTTGGAGGGACCTGGTGTCTGGGCTGACGGTCTGAAGCTGGGGTGATTAGGTGAAAGCCTGCGACGGCGACGCCTGCGGGCGCCGTTTCCCCTGTTGGGGGCGTCGTCCCCTAGTTTTTCTTTCCACGGGTGAAAACCTGGTCCGTTGGACGAGTGACGGCGGCGTTTCGAACATCGTAACCTTCCTGAAGGCGTCACTGTGGATTTCCGTTCGGCTCGGTGGTGATCGTTAGGCCATGGTTGGAAATCGGAGCTGCGCTTGCGTACTTGTGCTGGGCAACGATGACCGCCTTGGCTTTTCGGGAACCCCGGTCTTGTACCTTCTTTGGGTTGTCGTTTCTCTCGGTCGTGTGCGTGAGGTGTAAGGTTTTCGGGCCCGGTTTTCCTATAAACTGGGTCAATCTTCTTCTTATTAATATATGCCGGAACAGTCTGTTCCTGGATCTTTCAAAAAAAAAAAAAAAATTATGACCATCTCAATACTAGAGAAATGGGCCCTTGGATGACACCTGAGTACCCTGCGATGTTGTATGCTCCACAGTGCACACTTAGTTGTTGTGATCGAAAGAGGGAAGGGGGATTTCTGTCACAGTAGTTGGCTAAGATTTTCTGTGGTAACCAGCAGTCCAGCACAGATTATTAAATGTAGCAGTGCTCTTTCACATTTAACAATATCTGTTGTTAGCATTTTTGTTTATGTTGGGATGCTCCCACTCTTTTGGTTGGATCCTGAGACCTGGCTTGTAATCCTGCAGGACCTTGAGATGTTTGTTGGTGTTGACGCTGTCCAGGAGTGGAAAAAACTTCTTGTGAGTTTACTTCACATTTAGATTTAGATTCTTGTGTTTGATAAAGGCTTTGCTAGATGTAGATGAGCACTTTGATCTACTAAACAACGAAAGGTTAATGCACTAGATGTTACCCTCCTTGTGTATTAGCACTCACATACACTATATCACACAAAGTTCGTAACTTAGGATGCTCTTATATTCCCTTAAAACGTGTGCTAATACCATACTAAAAACAATCTTAGGATGCAGTTATTCCTATGTCTGCAGCTGCAATGGCTTTGCCTCCACTTTCCATTCGAGGCGATTTGGGCATTCTATCTACAGCTGCTGGTAGATATGCTCCTTCATTGTTGAAATCATTCATTCAAATGGGACCCCAAGGAGCTCTGGGCGCTACAAAACTGCTACGCCCATTCAAAGAAATTGTTGATTCGCTGGGGCTGAAAAATCCTTTTGTTCGTAATTGGATCGATCTCCTGTGCTTTCTACTTGCTGGAGTTAAATCTGATGGTGCTCTTTCTGCAGAAATGGTAATCCAAGTTCCAACAGAAAGAAACTTCCTCTTCAGTGCTTTTCCGTACTTTAGCACATGATGACAACTGTGCATTGTAGTAAAACATGATAATGTGAGCAAATTCAGGATTTGTTGCTTGTATCTGGGAATCTAAGGTTGAGACATCCTAATTCTTAGATAAAATGAATGTGTGATGCATCTGGATTTTCCTGATCTGACACTAATCTAGAACTGATGGACCATATGCATGAGCATGAACTGTATTAACGAAAACTTGCATTATGTGTTTCTTTTAAACAAGTCTGTCCTATCAATCAGGCAGATGTAATAATCTATTGCCGAATCTGTGTGACTACTACTGTCGTGCATCGATTCTGGTGGCGAGGCCAAACGAAATAGGGAACATGGGAGTGTTGTTGTAACATTGCCCCTTCATTTCATTTAAACAGATATGCTGGTGTTGGCAAGAATTTATTGTTATTGGCTTTTTATGTCACCTGATTCATCTAAACTTGTGATAATTTTTTCTTAAAATATCTGTACCTAGGATTTATGTACCAGCTATTGTATTTCAGGACGTATAGCAAGTCACTACCATCTGCTTCTAAGTCAAGCAAATGCAACAGCCACAGTAGTTATTGTATTTGTACTGATACTGAACTATTTATGGTGGCAGCGTGCTTTTCTAGAGATGAATAGCAATAACTGTTAGAAGAATCATCGGATGGATATTGTTGTCTGTTTGTTCCATAACGTCCATCTTACATCTTCATATATTCTTGGTGATCCTCGTGTTGCGAACATTCAAAATTGCTTAGATAACTTAAAATGTGCGAAGATGAGGTTTTGAGGTGTTCTTTTGATTACAGGTTAGTTGTTCTAACTTCACCCTCAGGTTTATATGTTTGCAGAATGGTACAAACCAGGATGCTTGCTTGAGTACCCTCTTGGAGGAACTGGAGCAGTCATAGATGCCCTCGTGAGTGGCATGGAAAAATTTGGTGGCAGACTTGCTCTTCGTTCTCATGTTGAAAAAATCTTAATCGAGAATGGTCGAGCAGTTGGTGTCAAACTGCAAAGTGGACAAGTAAGCTCTAGAAGATATTTTATAGGCAGGCAGAATAAAATATTGCCCCTTCAGAACCCAAAGAAAGAGAGACATGTGGGGAAATGAGTGATATGTCACGAACACAAAGCCAATAACAGACACAACTAGCATGGCTTTGATTTAGATGTCATGTGCCTATCATAGACAATGATTTTGTTTAATGTTTCATTTCACAATATTTTTTTCCTTTATAGATGATAAAAGGCTTTTGACTGGAATGCACTGTGAACAATATTAATAGCCTGTGTCTATGTGAAAAGCAAATTAAGTGTTATCATCAGTACCACATATCATATTTAGTTCAGGCCTTTCTCCATGTCTTTAAATTAGTGGCGGACCATGTAGGCCAAGATGGCAAAAAAATTACCACCATATTGTCTTATGCGGTCTGTTTCTGAGTGGTATGATTGTGCCACATGTCAGTCTAAGCCACTGGACAAACTTTTCATTGCAATGACTGCTATCATCCAACCTATGGTTAGAAGAAAGATGTAGCTGTTGAAATCTTGTCGGGAATTATGTCCTTTTGCAGGTTGTCCGTGCAAAGAAAGCGGTCGTTAGTAATGCATCTATGTGGGATACTTTGGATCTGCTACCACCAAATGTTGTCCCAAAATCATACGAAGATAGAGTGAAAGCAACTCCACAATGTGAATCGTTTATGCATCTCCACCTTGGTTTTGATGTAGAGGTATGCTTCATCTGAAGTGAAATCTAGCAAATCATTTTAACAAAGATGCATGTTACCTCATAGGTGATCTGTTTCTTACCATAACTTTTTGACATGACTGAATCAGAATGCTAGAGAGGACCTTGGGATCCATCACATTGTGGTTGATGATTGGAACAAAGGAGTTGATGGTGAACAAAATGTTGTGTTAATATCTGTTCCTAGTGTTCTTAGTAAGGACCTGGCACCACCCGGAAAGCACATTCTTCATGCATATACTCCAGGGACAGAACCTTTCAGTTTGTGGGATGGATTGGACAGGAAAAGTGCAGAATATCGAAGACTGAAGGAAGAACGTTCTGAGGTATATGGGATGCAATTTTGATTCTTTGCCATTTTAGTACCTATATAGTAGCAGATAAATGCATAGTTTAGATATATTCTTGGAAATCTCATTTGTGCACCCTCATTGGTCCGGTTCTTAAGTGCACGTGCTCATTTGCATCTTTTAAGCAAGATGTGATATCAAAAGGGATGGAATAGTCAAAAGAGAGAAATGCCCCAAAGTTGGAACAGAAATCATCAAAATGACTCTCATTTTTCAAAAAGAAGACCACTATCGAATGTCAAGAAGTAATAACTTTGTTGTCTTGACTGTGACTGACATTCCATGCAAACTTTTCAGGTGATGTGGAAAGCTGTGGAGCTTGCTCTTGGCCCAAAATTTAGCCGTGAAAAATGCGACGTGAAATTGGTCGGGACACCACTAACGCACAAGAGATTTCTCAGAAGGAATAGGGGAACCTATGGTCCAGCCATAAAAGCTGGAGAAGCCACTTTCCCTGGGCAAGCAACACCAATCCCCCAGCTCTTCTGCTGCGGTGACTCGACTTTTCCAGGGATCGGTGTGCCGGCAGTCGCGGCCAGCGGCGCAATCGTCGCCAACACGCTGGTTCCAGTGTCGCAGCATTCAGAGCTTCTTGATGCTGTTGGAATTTGAGTGGCAGATATGTCCTGGTAAGTTGATCGAATCTCCACCGATAATGCCACTGCATTCTAGAGATATCATTCTAAACTTGGCTAATGGCCACTGAAACTGCATCAAGTACTTTATGTTGGAGCTTTTCACCGACAAAGATGCATCAACCATCAAGGTTAAATTTTTTATCGCCCTCACATGCTGAGTCCAGCTGCGAGCCCCTTAGAATAATGATATGTTTCTACGTCTCACGGCACAGCTCACATGAGCGCTTTACAGTAGCATATGCGAACCGAATTGTTGATGTGAGGCCCATTTGACTCGGTCAATGAATGACAGTAGCATGATGCGCATGAACAGAATACCTATCCCAGTGGACCTTTTGAGTGCCGCCTTTTTTGTTAGAGCATCTCCAACATATTACTTGTCCTGTCTCCTGTTATTAGGATGGTTAATGTGCTGGAGCAATTTTAATCTCTCTTATAATAGTTTCCCCCCCTCTGTCTCTGGTTTGTGCCTCTCTTGCTTCCCGAATTGCTTCATCGAGTTTCTCTGGTTGCAGGCTGATCAGTAGATATGCCTACATTCTTCGCGAAAAAAAGTAGATATGCCTACATGTACAATTATACATACAGAAAGATTTTCCTACGGCTGTTGGAAACAAGAGAACATATGGAATTATGGATGATGAAGAAGAATGCATAGCATAAAGTAATTATCATTTAACCATGATCCATTATGTGCAGAGCAGCGTTTTGTAGTCAAAACTGAGACTGGGAAAAATGATCCATTATGGCATGATGTTGTATATTATATACTTATTGTGTTACTGTGTCCCACATTGTTAAGAGAAGAGAGATGCTGCTTCTGACAAAGTGGTCGCCTGCATGCTCCTTGACTCCTTGTATTGTTCTACCGAAAGCTCTGTGGCACATGCAGGCTTTTGTCGACATTTTTTCTGGTACGGAGAAAGAACCATGTGCTTGTTTGTGCTAGGCCGTTGTACTACAACTGAAGTCGCAGTTAGCTGAAAGTCCTTGAGCGACAGCAACAAATGCCAGCTATGCAAGCCTTTCCATTGGAGGCCAGCACCTGTGCACAAAAATAAACCATTCTTTTTTATTTAAAGGATATATAATAAGGCCAAACCACCATCATTTAGATACAACAGAAAAGTCCTTTTCCCACTTCATGTGCCTTTTTCTTTCTTCGTGAAAAAATAAAAGTCGATATTTATATGTTTATATATATGACTGCAAAATTGACGTAAAATTCCAGCACAGGATAAACGCAAGCTGCTACTAAAAACAAAAACCTTCAGAGCACAGGTCAGTCCCCAGTCAAACTCGCATCCATCAGCCCCAGTATTTTCACTGCCAAATTGACTGCAGCAAGCATCGCCAGCCTCAGATTTGTTGGCATCTGCTGCATCTCCCCCACCTCCTCAGTCACTCTCCCGGTCTCCCCTGCAACTTCCATGATCTCCACCATAAATTTCTCTGGTCCTTCCATGCCACGCCAATTCTTTTTTACCGGAAATGGAAAAGTTTGGAAGGACCGAAACCCAAGACCAAGAGCTGCTAGCAGCTGCCCTCCACTAGCTCACTCGCCGCTCCCTCTGTCCCTCATGGCCTCACTCACTCGCTCCCCCCACCAGCTTGCTTCAGAGTCCTGACTCCTCCAGTCCTCCCTCCCCTACCAAACCCAAGAACCCCAGGACGAGGCCGGAGCCGCTGCAGGAACCGTCAGACCGTGAAGAGCCCGCTGTTTGATCTGCTGCAAGAGCTCGCCGTCGATCTCTACAAGGTTTCAGTCTGAGGTACTGGCCATGGATTCTTTGATCCGAGTCCTATCCTCAGAAAACAAAAAATCCATTTTTTTTTTGTCTCTTCTCTGAGTGCCGTTTTCGCCCAATTATCGGGAGGTGTTGGATTTGGGACGGATTGAGCCGTTTATCTGAGAAGATCTTCACTCCAATTTCGAGTTTGATCTGTCACTATTTGGAGAAAGCTGCAGCTGTTCATTCTTTTACTCAAAGGGTTTTGCTTGATCTCTGTGTGGCTGGAAACTCTGATGTTTCGACAGTATCACTGCATCTAATGTGTTCTCTGAATCTTGTTGCGTTTTTTTGCTTCGCTTTATTTCTGCGATTTTGCATGGAAATTATCCTGTCATGAACATTTTTGTCATGCGGGTGTCATTTATTTAATTTACCAGGCATTGGAATTGGCAAGCTGATCTTCCACAAAGCGATGAAACCGCACACTGACCTTGGCGATCTTGATTGAGTCCTACCACTTACCACATTGCTGGAGACTGGAGGTATGGCGTATCCTGGACAAAGGCATGGCGGTGTTGGGAGCTCCTCGAGGCCAGGGAATGGTTTCAAGGGGGCAGCCAACTCGGTGGAGTTTCTGGGTAGGGAGATGCTGGGAATGCAACTGAGGGATGCCAAGCCCGATACAGATAATGAAAGGGTAGGTTTATACTAATCTTTGATTGACAATATGGCTGAAATTAGTGTTAATGATTTGGTCACTTCATGACCACCTTCAGTCAAATACGTGTACAAGTGTCAGAATCAGCCTAGTGGCTAGTAGCTTCAAATTAGCTGAAATGGGGGGATTGAGAGTGATCTTGGGAGGATCGTGATTTAGTGATTATACTATAGGAACTGGTTTGTCAAGTCTTGGCCGAATGGCTATGTAAAGGAACCAGCATGGGAATCAATCAAAAAAGAATTAGCCTAATCCTCTCCTCTTCTTCCTCTGAACACAATAGTGAGCCGAGGGGAAAAACCTCGCTCCAACCCCAGCCAAGACTACGATCTGTGTAGTCGAGGTGAGTTATCTATGCCGCCATACCCCGGCGTCATAACAACAAATCCTGTCTTTTCGCTTATATGCAGTTCTTTAATGTAGCATTGCATATTAGTGGATACAAAAGATGTAATCTCCTTCCTGGAAAGGCACTGTTAGCATTGCACACTGTTATCATTCCCCATGCCTATTCCTCCAAAAAGCCTTTTTTCAAGAGAAAAACTGCATTCTGTTTTGTTATATGAAGAGACTTAGTTTTTTTTTTTTTTTTTTTTTCCTTGCAGGAGATGGGGTCAAGTTCAGATGTGACTGATAGTTCTAGTAACGAAGCTGGTCATGTAATAGCAACTACTATCCGTGGGCGCAATGGCCTGCCTAAACAGGTGAGGGTAATTTTACTTTGATTCTTGATATATATAATTGTTTGTAGGTAAAAAAACTATCCAACAAATAATGATATGTGCTGTAAAACAGTCTGTCACATACATCGCTGAACATGTGGTTGGAACTGGTTCTTTTGGGGTTGTATATCAGGTAAACAGCCCACCTTTTTTTCCTGAACTGTTCTATGCCTAATTGATAGTGAAAAGCATATAACCATTTTGTCATTAACTCTTTAGGCGAAATGCCGAGAAACAGGAGAAATTGTTGCCATAAAAAAGGTGCTTCAAGATAAGCGTTATAAGAACAGAGAGCTGCAAATCATGCATATGCTTGACCATCCTAACATCATCGGTCTTAAGCATTACTTTTTTCAACAACTGAAAGGGACGAGCTTTATCTCAATCTTGTTCTTGAGTTTGTTCCAGAGACAGTAAACAGGATTGCAAGGCATTACAACCGAATGAATCAGCGGATGCCCCTCATTTATGTCAAACTGTACACATATCAGGTCTGCCTTGACTAGGTGGTTTTTACTAATCATGCATGTTAAATGTTGTTTCTTCTTTAGAATTTTTTTTCACTCAGTTTTACCATTGATCTTCTAGTTATGGCACTTCCTTTGCATGATTAAAAAACATGTTTTCCTTATGCATTTTTTGAAATAATAGAAAAAAAACCATCTTATAAGCCCTGACACACTTTTTTTTTACCATTTAGCTGATTTTAAAGAGACAATGGGATGGATTCCAGAAAATGTGTGGTACTAGTTTGGTAGTGTTGTCTAATGGTCATTGCATGCCACATGCTCCGCAATCAACCTTACGCGTCATGGATTATGTAGGACATTATTTTGTCATGATTCATTTGAAATAAACTTAAAATAATGGAGAAAATAGAAGCATGGGTCCCCATGACTTATATATCATATAGGGTCACAAATCGAGATTATAATGTATGAGTGTGTCTCTTCCCTGAAACTAAACATGTTATTATTACTACTTTAATGTACGTGCTATCTTGTAGAAGTGTGGTGACATCAGTATCTTATCTTCTTGGCATCCATATTTATGTCCTATCATTCATCTAAAAAATATATATGCCTCATGTTTGCTTGAAGTCTATCTTCAACAGTAGCACTGTACTGGAAGTCTGGAATACCTATTAAGTTGCCTATCAATGATTCACATTATTTGTTTCCATGAAGAATCTAAGATAAATATTATTGAGACATTCAAAGGCCCAATGGCGACAGCTTGTCAATTATCCTGTCTTTGGATTTATGTTCTCCAACTTGCTTGCTATATGTTTAGAGTGACCTGTTTGATCCACTCAAAAAAAAAGTCACCCTTTGAATAATCACTTGGGTTTATGCTGCGTGTCCACAGGACATTTAATGCCTGAGTTTAGTTGATGGAGTGACTTTAATCCACTCTTCAAGGACTAGTACTGGCTGTTTATTGTGTGACTTACAATTAGTGCAGGAACGATTTTGTCTTTTACAACAGTAAGAATGTTAGCTAATGAGTTTTAATATAATTTTGTTTGCTCCATACAGTTGTTGGAGTCAAACAATTTCCAGCTGCGTTTACATACCTATTAGTGTCATATCCAATCGCAGATTTCTATTGTGCATTAATTTATCTAATCTGTCCTAATCTCATTGCAGATATGCCGAGCGCTTGCTTATATGCATAACTGCATTGGCATCTGCCACCGTGATATCAAACCGCAAAATGTTCTTGTGAGATATGAACCTCTTTTTTTTGTGTAATGAATATGTTGCTTTGCATGTATCATTCACATTTGTTGGATGTTTTGTTGTTGGGATAGTATGTAACACCATAAAATGGCATTTGGTTTGTAAAAGTGGGACTGAATTTTAGATCATGTGTAGCCCGATGTAATAATTATTGATCAGTTCCACCCAAAATATATGGCCCTAGCAGTTTGAAATTGGAAATGTCGATCCACTTGTGCATTATTTAGTTTCATATATAGGTACTATCCCATGTGCATCATTTTATTCCTAGGCTGCACATATCATATTTTATTCCCATGTGCCTAAATGTTAAACTAATTGAAAATTTATTGGAGCAAACTGTGAGCCTCAGAAAGGAGCATGGAAGTTCAATGCGACTAGCTAGCTTGTTAACCCACCATGACTCCATAGCCACATAGATTAGAGATTATTTGAAGCAAGAGAAACTGAAACTCAAATAATCATACATACACTGACAATTGTAGAGTATATACAAAATGAGGTTTCCATAATTGCCTTCTTTTTCTGCATGCCTAAAGGGCTTTATTAGTTTTTTCTTCTTTAAATGTTGAGGTAGCTACTGTTTTGCTACTTGACCTTTTCTTTACCAAAGGGATAGTAGATTACATATTTATGATGACTGATACATTTTACTAATATTTCTAGGTTAACCCACATACACACCAACTCAAAATTTGCGATTTCGGAAGTGCTAAAGTATTGGTGAGTTAATCTTCTAATTTTGTTATATACCAACATACACTACATTACTTGGAAGAGTAAACAAATGCACAGATCCACGCTAAATTTAGCTGACCTATACCTAGACATGGTAATTTTTTTTTAATTTGAAACTTAAATCTCCATGATTGCATTTTTGCAAATATGCAGGTCAGAGGAGAACCAAACATCTCTTACATATGCTCAAGGTATTACCGAGCACCAGAGCTGATATTTGGTGCAACGGAATATACTACTGCTATTGATTTGTGGTCAACAGGCTGTGTCATGGCAGAGTTGCTTCTAGGACAGGTCTGGCGTGTTTTAGTTTTCCCTCCCTTTTTTGGTTCTTACCTTTTTTATTGTTCTGATAGCATTCATCCATGTAGCCTCTGTTTCCTGGAGAAAGTGGAGTCGACCAACTAGTTGAGATCATCAAGGTTATTTTCTTACAGTATCCATATCTCCACTGTTTTGTGACCTTTTTTGCACCATGGCATATTGAGGCATAGCATCTGCATCTTGCAGGTTTTGGGTACTCCAACAAGGGAAGAGATCAAGTGCATGAACCCAAATTACACAGAGTTCAAGTTCCCACAAATTAAAGCTCATCCGTGGCACAAGGTAATTAATGTACATGGAGATTATTTAGCTCTGTATCATCACATTGATGTTTAGCTGGAATCAACGAACACATTTATACAGCTTAGTGCATACCTTTGGAATATGGATATTTCAGATATGTACAATATATGACTGTTGTGTTTTAAATGCAAAATTTACTGGGAATTTTCTATGTTCAGAATTCAAATAAAGTCAGGCATGCAAGCAATGTCCACATCACATGTGCTCAGGCACAAAACTGAATGAGCATATATTTATCTCCTTTGTGATTCCTGTGTCATCTCAACGTTATCTTATATCCAGGTTTTTCAAAGAAGGCTTCCGCCTGAAGCAGTGGATCTTGTTAGCAGGTTTCTACAGTACTCACCAAATCTACGGTGCACTGCTGTAAGGCCCCATAAGCTTTTACATTCTTGCCATTAATTAGCAATTTCATTCTTCTAACTGATATAAAGCGGTTCTTCAGTTGGAAGCCTGTATGCACCCTTTCTTTGATGAGCTGAGAGACCCAAACACTCGTCTACCGAATGGTCGGCCTCTGCCACCCCTCTTCAACTTCAGATCTCAAGGTAGTGTAGTTGTACTGAAACATCAATGTTGTCTTTCTGTCAAGTAGTTAATCTTCTGTTCCCTTAACATGGGCATATTTCATAAATTAAACCTAGCTGCTTCAAATTCTGTTCTCAGCTAAACACTGATCAGATGTTTGCACTACTGACAGAGCTGAAAGGCGTTCCTCAGGAAGTCGTCGAACGCCTTGTCCCAGAGCACTCAAGAAGGCAGAGTCTGTTCATGGCACTACGGACCTAGTTTTCGCCGGTCTTTTTGCCCCATTCCCCCCCTGTGTTTGCCACCTGAGGGAAGCTTGTAAAGCTGTAGCTTCTCCTTTGCTTTCGTCCTTCGTTTCCTCCCCTTTCTTTCTTCAGAGTTTGTGTGGATGAGAGATCCTTGAGATACACTGCTAGAGCTGTGCTCCAGGATGTGAGGTTCAAGTGTTGTGCTGTGCAGTTGACCGCCTTTGAGGTTGGAGATTTCGGTTGCAGTGTTGCGAGAGGCTTGTGAAGCTCTTTTTTTGTCTATTAATTTTCCGTGCTTCTCTGGCTTGAAATTCTTTTGAACTAAGATTTGGGCATGTGAAGCCTGTGTGCAGTAAAAGTAGTTGGATCATGACTTCTTGAGATACATTGTTGATTGTTCCATGTTCCATGAGATGAGAGTGAGTGATTCATTGGACGATGATGCAGCCATTCAGGAAAGAGGCTGTCAACTAGACAGCTAGTACTTGTGTTTTGTTTACCCAAATTACAGCCAAATTCAGTGCCTTCCTGTTACGCAGTGCGGTCATTACGGTTCAAAATCCGCTAAAATCAGATGAATTTCTCATAACCCTCTGAGGAGAAATAAATAATATATAGAAAAAAAATCCTGTCAATTTCCTCTCGAGAAAAATAAAATTTATCATCTTTATCAAAAAAGCAACGCTGAAACCATCTTCTTGCACAGCAAGACAAGACAGCAGCATCCTTTCGTGCAGCGGAGGAAAGAACCGGGCCCCGGGCCCTTCTCGACCGTCCGATCAAAGATCCAACGCCCACGATGCCCCCAGCCCGCTCCACTTAAGCCGCGCGCCTCCCCTCCTCTTCTTCGTCTTCCACCTCCGTCTCCACCTGTCGCCTCCGCCATCTCCGACCCAGCTACTCAAAACCCTAGCTAAACCCCCTTCTCCGGCGAGATGGACGGCCTCAAGGGAGCCAAGTTGCCGAGCCCGCCCAAGGGCGGGAGCGCGCTCGTGAAGGTCGCGCTGCTCGGCGGCGCGGGGCTCTACGCCGCCCTCAACAGCTTCTACAACGTCGAGGGCGGCCACCGCGCCATCGTCTTCAACCGCCTCGAGGGGATCAAGGACAAGGTGAGGGCCACCTCGGCGCGCCTCCCTCGATTGCAACCGCGCAGTGGCAGCGCGATGTGTATGACCGTGGTTTTGAACTTTTGATTGGGTGGTTTTTCCGATTCGCATTGAGTGCATTTCGTTCCCCGGCGCAGGTGTACCCCGAAGGAACTCACCTGATGATCCCGTGGATCGAGAGGCCGATCATCTACGACGTCCGTGCCCGACCCAACCTCGTCGAGAGCACCTCCGGAAGCCGCGACCTCCAGATGGTATGTTTTCTTCTCGATTCCCATTCACTGTCACAAATTTTGTAGTGAATGTACTGCTTGACGTGCGTGCATGACTAGGCGGTAGGCACTGACTTTTGAGACCAAGAGGATTGGACTTGTGGTAGCAATAGTCGATTGCAGCTTGTAGTGATCTTCTCTGGTTCTGAATTGATTGTTGTCCCTTGATATATGCATAGATTTGGCCCTAGATTTAATGACTAATTTGGCAGTATTACTTTGAACTCTTTTTCTGCTGCAACTCATAGCTAGGACTAGGAGCTCTTATGGGTTGCCTACCATGAATCAACTCGTTTTTGCTCATCACAGCAGTGTTAATGTACACCTGGTAGTTGTCATGGATCTAGTGATGTAACCCTTTGGCTGGTAGTAATTGCATTGTTATTTCCACTTGTATATTGTTGTGCATTACTCTGTTCTGAGGGTATATTTGATTTTAGAAAGCAATTGAATAAATGTAATACAAGGTGTTGTTTCTGCTCTTCACTTAACCACTACAAAGCACATAAGTTTGTGGAAGTTTCATGAAGTTGTCAAAGCCCTTTATGCCCTTTTAATTTAATGTTGCAAGTAAATCCAGTTTGGGTTCATCATATTCATTGTCATCACCTTTTGAAACAGTTTGTTCATGCTTGATTGTATTTTGAGAGATACTATCCATGTGGATCCGTCTTCATGTGCATCTACTTGCAATTTTATTGTTATTCACTTCTGCCAAAAAGTAGATCAGCACTGTTGTTCTTTCATGTATGTAGTATTTGATTTTGAGTTGATAACTTGGGCAGGTGAGAATTGGTCTCCGTGTTCTTACTCGACCCATGCCAGATCAGCTACCTAAAATCTACAGGAACCTGGGGGAGAACTTCAATGAGAGAGTCCTGCCTTCAATCATTCATGAGACACTCAAAGCTGTGGTTGCTCAATACAATGCCAGTCAGCTGATCACACAAAGAGAGGTACCAGTTCATGTGTTTACCAGACATGTTCCCTAGATAATAACTGTCTTGCTACAATTGTATGAGATGAGGATATGTTAACAGTTCATTCATTTATTCAATTCCAATGCAGGCTGTGAGCAGGGAGATTAGGAAGATTCTGACTGAGAGGGCCAACAACTTCAATATTGCTCTGGATGATGTGTCCATCACAAGCCTCAGCTTTGGAAAAGAGTTCACTCATGCCATTGAAGCCAAACAGGTTGCTGCACAAGAAGCTGAGCGTGCCAAGTTCATTGTTGAGAAGGCAGAGCAAGACAAGCTCAGTGCAATTATCAGGGCACAGGTTAGTGGCTGGCTACCCTTTCTTGTACAAGCATGTCCTTGGTCTGACTTGTAATATGTAAAGATTTCTGGAAATAGAAATATAACAACTTTCATCTACATCTTTCGTGATGTTAAACAACATGCCTGTAGTTTCAGCTTCTCATGCTCAGTGTTCTTTATGTCTCTGTACATACCATTGCATTATTCCCTTTTTACCCTGACTCTTAATCAATGTTTGTTGGTAACTTGGTTTTGAACAGGGTGAGGCTAAGAGTGCCGAGCTGATTGGTCAAGCCATTGCCAACAACCCGGCTTTCCTGGCACTGAGACAGATTGAAGCTGCCAGGGAGATCTCCCACACCATTTCAGCCTCAAGCAACAAGGTGTTCCTTGATTCCAGAGACCTTTTGCTTGGGCTCCAGCAGCTGAATGTGGGAGGCAAACAAAAGAAGTGAAGTGATCGTCCAGCCCAGTCCCAGGCCACCGTGGAAATTTAAGAGAAACACTCTTCAATATAGTTTCAGAGGATGGTTTTATCCGATACAGAATGCTAATGAACAAAAGTCACCCCATGTTACAGTCAAAATTTTGATGTATCTGGCATTTTTTGTGGGAATCACTGGAGGAGGATTTAATGCTTGATTCTGCTTATGCGACAATGCGATTGTTTCTGTTGATATTCTGGTAGGATGCTTGGTTTTGGTGAAAGGGGGGATTTCATTTTATTCAGCTACTGTGTATTACTCTATATTTCTTTCTTTCTGCAACCATATATATATGTATGACATACGCATCATACATAGCCTATGATTCATTGTGGAAGCCACAGATGGACTATCCATCCAGTCAGAGACATGAACCCACAAGCTGGGTGCTGGGGTCAAGCTCATCGGCATTGTCTCTTGGATAGTGTAAACTCGTAGTTCCCAAACACATCAATCGTCGCAACATGGAACAGCAGGTATTCATCACATGTTCCTCTAATTGAAGGAATGGGATTGGGCCTCGGGCGGGCTGGACGGAGCAGCAAACAGAATGTGTGGGTATTTGGAGGCAAAGATAACATGGTTTTTGTCCTGTCTTCTTGTGTTTATGCCCCTTGTTGGCATTGGTAATTTTGATTTGGAGGGAAAGAAAGAGACTTGGTATTATATCTCAAATATCTTCTGTGCAGCCTGATTGCGAATTGGTTCGAAGAGCAAACCGATGGAAATCCCAGATTAATTAATTAGACTCGTCGCAGTGTAACCGCTCACAGGCATTCGTTGTTGTATCATCAGTATCACGCACACTTTGGCATGGTGAATTGGTCTGGCTCATTTCCAGGCTCTCTGAACAGTCTGCGCGCCTCCCTTACCTGAATGCTCGCCCATCGGACGTGCACACTGTCTACTCAAGGATCGAAGGCCGGTCCTGGCACTCGGGCCTCACGTGATTAAAAACGCTCGAATTGCTCTGCCGGCAAAATCGTTTCAGGGGCATAAAACACTCGATTCCCATATCTATAGGATCAAAATCAAATGATCCCAAATTAATACAAACAAATAAAACAAATAAAATAAAGATTACCAGATTATTTCTATGGAAGCCAAATTAGAAGATTTCAAAGGAGACAAATAAACCATACAGACAAACAAAAAGCCAAAACAAAAAATCAGAGAATTGCTCAAGGACCACTGTCATCTACTAACAATAATTTACACCAATTAAACACAGAATTTACACCGAAACTGCAGTAGTAAAATATGCTACAGTGAGATGTAACCTGTAACAAGATTGAAACAATTAGTACACAACACTGCAGCAGCGGTCGCTTGGTGGTGCAGATGCTCGGCTGGGCAATGGCGACGACAGAACAGCAGGGCTGCAGGGCTCACTGCGCAGTGTCCGCGGCAGCTCAGTGCCTGGCCGACGGCGGCGCCGGACAGCTGGGCTACTGGGGCGAGCAGCCGAGGGAGGTGAAGGCGTGAAGCTGGTGGTGCCGTAGTGGTGGTTGGGACTCGGCGGTGGACAGCCATGGCTCTTGGCGCCTTTGAACAGAGCGAGGAAGGATCGAGATGGGGAGAAATTGTGCGTGCAGCGTGCAGCAGAGAGCGGTAAGGTGGCCAGCATGCAATCAAAGGGTGAGGCCACGCGGCAGCGGCTCCCTAATTGGGTCGTTGATGGCCGTTTGGCCGTATCATCTCCGTCGTCGAAATCGAGTGTGCGGACTCCCAAAAATCACTCGAGTGCCGTATAGATTACCCGTTTGAAAATCTTCCATGGGATCGAGCCCCATGGACCGGAAGCATTGATCTCAGGCCAGACTAGAGTCGCACTCGTCTACTGTAATGTAATCTCAGGGCAGGGTTCGATAGTAAACTACCACATTTTTTTTTCGTGGTTATTAGTTTCAGTTCAGACTTGAGACATGTATCGGAGTAGGAAATAGATAACAACCCGTGTGTTAATTTTTTTTTTGCTGAAAATCGCGGCAAAAACACGCGAGATCCATCGATCGGACACCGTATCACGCACGAAATGAATCGAAATAGGAGACAGTGACGGCTTGTTGTTGTTGAGAAAAAATCACGGCAAAACAAGATCCCTCCATCTGCGTCGGTACGCCTCGCCTATATAAAGGCTCCCTCCCACCTCGACCTGCCGCCAACGTACGTGCGTGTGCTAATTTCTTCACCTTCACGGGTTCGAGTTCGAGCACGCACGTACGCCTCTCCACCCAAAGTCCATCGCGCCGTCGATCCATCATCGGAACCAATTAAGCTACGACTTCTCGGCGACATGGCTTCTAACCACGATCGCCGCCCCACCGACAAGGATGCCATCGCCCTCCTGCGCCGCCTCCGCGCCGGAGGAGGCGACGACGACGTCCGCTTCGTCGTCCACCGCGTCGACGTCTGCGACGCCCCTCCCGAGGCTCTCGTCGCCGATCTCGAGCACGCGCCGGGCACCGGTCTCAACGACGACGGCTTCAGCAGGATCTGGTACTTCTACCACGCCAAGAAATTCACCAACAAGCAAGGCAGGCTCAGCGGGTACAGGCAGCGCGCGATCACCGACGGCGGCGGCGCGGCCTGGCACTCGGAGCTAAGCCGCAAGGCCGTCCAGGGATCCGGTGGCGGCGGCTTCCTGCACCTTCTCCTACGGTTTCAAGACGGACCCCTCCGCTAAATCGATCCGCAGGTTGGGGTGGTGCATGACTGAATATGACATCGCCGACGCCGACAAGAAGGAAGCCGAAGACGCCACCGCCGCCAGCAACTTCGTGCTGTGCAAGGTCTACCGCTCGCCTCGCGCGAAAGAGAAGTCGGCGGCGTCTACGTCGTCCTCCAGCAAGAAGTCCAAGACGACCAGGAAGAGGAAGGCCGGCGGCGGTGACCATCCCGAGGCGCCGTCAGCCAAGTTGATCCAGCAGCAATCAGAACCGCAGCAGGTGCAGCAGGAAATCGCCTACCATCCGATGATGCCCTGCTATCAACCACAGGCACAAGAAGTGCAGGAGGTTGCCGTGCAGCAGCCAGCAAGCCCAGGCGGCGACTTAAACTTCAACATCGAGGACATCAGCTTCTACGTCGACGAGAGCATGCTGCGAGACGGCGAGCCGGTGCCGGAACAGGGACTGCAGCAGCCAATCGCCACCGAGCCGGAGCATGACAACTGTCGACCGTCTGTCCCGGTGTTGGCCGCCGAAGCCACCGTCGGAGATATGCCCGTCCCAGAGTCTGAGCACGAAGAGTTCACCACAGAGTGGTTCCTTCGAGGTGAGCCGCAGCTGCCGATCATCGAGCCACTGCCGGGGCATGGCGGCGGCGAGTTCATCCAGATGCCGTGGGCTCCGGTGGTGCCCGCGGTGCCGGAGGCCTCCTTCAAGGATATGCTGCTCGCCGGGCTTGACCCGGAGACGATGTACGGCCAGTGGAGCGGCAGCATGACAACATCAGCAGGTACACCATGGAGCAACTACGCCTACGCACCGACGAGTTCGTCTTTGCACGCAGGATGCAGCAACCTTCTTCAAAGGTTCTGCTGATCCCCTCCGGCTTCCGTATCTGACGTGTTGACAGGGCTACCTAGCAGAACTAGGTGCTGTGTGTGTTCTGGTTAAAGCTGCACGCAAATTTTTGTGCATCAAAGTGTAGCTTTCCCTAGCTGTAGAGATTAACGATTTACCATACATGTATTCATCAGAAGACAGACGGTGACAAAGTTCATGTATCTTCTCTGCTTGTAAACTTTACAGATATCAAGTTTGTAATGTGATGTGATGTAACTGATGATCTGTTCTTGCTAATTGCCTTCCTGCAGACTTTGCACTGACGCATGTATCACGCTCACACAAGTAAATGCAATGATGGTTTCGATTGCTTTGTAACAAGCTTAACTATAATAATTCATCAGCTTTAGTTCAATCAGCATGTGTTGTGTTGTGTTGTGTTGTGTTCAACGGTACTCCTTGCGTTTGCCATTCAGAACGATCGACTAGCTCGTCAGCTTGCATTGCATTGTCCTCTCTGAGAGTTCAGATTATTCAGTCAACATGCATTCTATTTCTACAGTTAGCTTAGTGCCGTGACAGCTGAACATCATTAATATCTTGAGGCCGCGCCGTTGTCTTGGCATTCTTGATTTCCTGAAGTTTGGGCGTGCCCTGGCTCATGACAGGACCCATGAAGAACCCCATCAGGCTAGCTATTGCAGCTGCTTGCGTTGCATTGCGTTGCTGTGTTTGATTGTTTAAACGACTTCAACCGTTTGTTCGGTGGGAAAGGCTTATGTAGAGATTCGATCCGAAGCAGGAGTAGACGAGGCCTGTCAAGAGGATCGTGGATGGTGCTGCTCAGATCTTTGAGGAATTGCTAGCTTGTTCAGGTTGAGCTGCAGCTCAATACGCTGCCACCATTTGACGGTGGAGTACCACGCCTGGTGAGCTTCTTTGGGAGAAGTATCAATCTGTGCTGACAGGTGATCACCATTCACCGCAGCTGGCACAAACAAGTAGGGTTCAACGAGAAGATGCATGCTGATGCAGTGCTTAATATCGTTAACACACTGTTTTTTCGCTACTAGAGATTCTACGTAGAGATTCTCTACTTCGAGTAGCCAAGTGGCACCAATAAAACTGACAGCACAGCTTAAACTAGCTTACAATTTGGTCATAAACTATTTGTTTATTCTGGCACAGCTTAAACTGACATCACCGACCAGAACTATTTGTTTGATGACATCGTGGAGCAGGAACAAGATTTTTATTATATATAAATGCATGATCTGCTTTGGCACGCCAATATAATCATATGAATTAAAAACAAACACACATCTAGACTCCACAGTCGATTGGACACTCCTGCAAGGCAACCATGGCCACCACCACCACCACCAGCAACCGACTGCTCCCCTCGCAGCTCCTCGGCGGCGGCGTGCCGCAGCAGTGGCAGATGGGCCTCCTGGCCCTCCTCCCTGTCCTGCTGGTGTCGTCCTACCTCCTGCTCACCAGGCGCCGGGGTAGGAGCGGCGGGGCGCCGCGGCTGCCGCCGGGCCCAGCGCAGCTGCCGGTCCTCGGCAACCTGCACCTGCTGGGCTCCCTGCCGCACCAGAACCTCCGCGAGCTGGCGCGGCGGCACGGCCCCGTGATGCTGCTGCGTCTGGGCACGGTGCCCGCGGTGGTGCTGTCCAGCGCGGAGGCGGCGCGGGACATGCTCAAGGCGCACGACGTCGACTGCTGCAGCCGGCCCGTCTCGCCGGGATCCAAGCGCATCTCCTACGACTTCAAGGACGTCGCCTTCGCGCCCTACGGCGAGTACTGGCGCGAGATGCGCAGCCTCCTCATCGTGGAGCTCCTGAGCATGCGCCGTGTCAAGGCCGCGTGGTACGCGCGTGAGCAGCAGGTGGACAAGCTCATCACCAACCTTACCAGAGCGGCCGGGGCCTCGGCGCCGGTGGCGCTGAGCGAGCACATCTTCGGCCTCGCCGACGGCATCATCGGCACCGTGGCGTTCGGGAACATCTATGGCAAGGAGTGGTTCGCGCACAGGGAGCGGCGGTTCCAGGACGTGGTGGGAGAGGGCATGGACTTGCTGGCCAGCTTCTCCGCTGAGGACTTCTTCCCCAACGCCGCCGGCCGCCTCGTGGACTGTCAGCACTCCCCATCCTGGGAACTCCGACGCCGTACAGGCAACAAGGAAGGGTACACGGCACAGGAAGCGCAGCAGCCGGGTTGGTGGGCCGGAGTGGGCCTGTGAGGCTTGTAAGCTAGGCCCAGTTGATGGGCCAGTATAAGATCCAGGAAGGAGAAGTCTGTAACTAACTTTTATCAAACAGAAACGTATTCTACTCGTCTTCCTCCTCTGCTCTCTGCTTCTCCTTCCCTGCTTCTCGCCGTGTACCCTTGGTTCCGATCGCCGGAGCTAACATTGGTATCAAAGCCACCGTCCCGCGGTGGCGTCTTTGGATCCGTCCCTTCCCACCCACCCTCATTTTACGGTTCATCGCCACAGTCATGGACCCCAACGTACGCGAGTTGTTCGATGCTGTGCTCAAGCGTCCGCCGGTGCATGGAGGAAGCTCTTCTTCCGGCGCGAGGGCGCTGGGAGAAGCGCTTCGACGGCCAGCTGGGCGCCAAAGCCGCGTGAGGGGAGGCGGTCGAGGAGCGCCTCGCTTGGCGGAGACGAGCCGCGGTGAATCTCTGTCCGCGCCGGTGCGTTGGAGGAGCTGGTCGACTACCTCGAGCTGCACACCGCCCGACCGTCGACGCCCCGCTCTGCCGCCGACAATTGGGGCTTCCACTTCGACACAAGGATTTCGTCTGGGTGCGCGGGTCGCCGATGCGGAGTTTTCCCACCTCCGGGGTGTTCGACGGCGAGAGGGCGATCATCGGGCGGGGTCTCCAAGCCCCGGTGGCGACCCGAGGTGGACGGCTACATCGACTACTTCCGCCTGGAGATGCAGCGCCTCACCAAGTCCTGGACCGACGTTCCGGCGGCGGATCCGCCGCGTCCAGCCATCGTGTCCGAGTCGGTTGCCGCGCGCCCACCTGCCGGCTCTCCATCCGACTGGCCCTATGGGCACCGCGTCGAGCTGATTCCACGGGAGGGGAACTATGGATCCGTTTCGACCATAGTTCCCAGCCCGGCCAATAGTATGTATTCAAATCCCCACCCTACTACTTCTGTTCCGATGCATCCATCTCATCACCCACCACCACCGATTCTTCCCAATCCCGTTCCTCCACCCAACTATCCCAATCCAATTCGCCCAAATCAGCCTCAATTTCCTTCCAATTTTTCTTCAATCCACACCAACCCACCCATACAGCCTTCCTACCTCCCTAAGCCGTACAACTCTACCTACAACCATCCACCAAGTCTCGGTCAGCTGCCAAAAATGTTGTTTCCCCAGTTTGATGGCGATAATCCTAAGCTATGGCTATCCCGAGCCAAATCTCATTTCGAGTTGTACTCTGTCCATTCCTCTGTGTGGATCAAAGTCGCCACACACCATTTTACCCATGCCGCAGCTCGTTGGCTTCAGTCGGTTGAGCACTCGCTTCGCAATATCTCCTGGGAGGCATTTTCAGTCATGGTTCTCAATCGCTTCAGCCGTGATCAACACGAGTTACTGCTTAGGCAGCTGTTTCATATAAAACAAACCTCCTCAGTGTCTGAGTACGTTGATAGGTTCACCGAGCTAGTTGACCAGCTCAAGGCCTATACCACATCTCCTGATACTCTCTACTATACCACCCGATTCATCGATGGCCTCCGCGAAGACATTCGTCCAGTTATTCTTGTGGCTCGTCCTCCGGACTTGGATTCTGCCTGCACTCTCGCATTGTTGCAGGAAGAGGCGGCGGATCGTGGACACCGGAGGGAATTCAAGTCGTCGGGTGGTGCGGCCTTCACTAGGGCTGCGGGCGGTCGTGCTGCTCTTCCTGCCCCTACACCTCCAACTCGCCATCAAGCACAAGGGGTGGGCGAAGAGCGTCGGTATCAGGACGACCGCCACGGTTCCCAGCAGCCAATCTTGCTGGATGAGAAGCTATCGATGCTGCGGAACTCTAGGAAGGCCAGGGGCTTGTGCATTCGCTGTGGCGAGAAGTGGACACATGGCCACAAATGTGGTGGCGTTCCTCAGCTTCATGCCCTCCAAGAAATGTGGTCAGTGTGCCAAGATGCTTTCGTCGAGTCTGAAGAGCCTGACTCTGCTGAAGCCGACTCACTAGCTCAACTCTGCCTGATGCTTTCCACCGCTGCTGTGAATGGGCTCTCTGCTCCTCGGACCCTTCAGTTGGTTGCTGATATTGCTGGCCACAACATCAATGTCCTAGTGGATTACGGCGTGCGCATTCTTTCCTCGGCTGCGTTGGCGTCTCTCTCATCGCCAAGCGGCAAAGTCGATTAAAGTTCAGGTGGCCGATGGTAGCTCAACCATCTGTTCTGCTATACTTCCAGCTGTTGAGTGGTCGGTGCAGGGCTACAAGTTTCACTCATCTCTGCGTATTCTTCCATTGGGATCCTATGACATGATAATTGGAATGGATTGGTTGGAAGCTTTTTCTCCAATGAAAGTCCATTGGCAGCACAAATGGCTCTCTGCTCCCTATGGTCATGGGCAGGCAGTGTTACAAGGCTTAATACCAGACAGTGGTTCTTTCTCCTTGCTTCAAATGTTCAGCATCGCAGCCGGGCTCCCGTTCGAGCCTTCACTGTTC
The DNA here is from genome assembly GCA_015844335.1 of Chrysopogon serrulatus. Classification (NCBI taxonomy): domain Eukaryota; kingdom Viridiplantae; phylum Streptophyta; class Magnoliopsida; order Poales; family Poaceae; genus Chrysopogon; species Chrysopogon serrulatus. The sequence continues at coordinate 75,418 of JADLZL010004476.1, read as the reverse complement.
CTCCCTACAAATTAAAAGATTCGACCGAAGTTCGCTACATTGTTCGAGGAGCCCTCTTCTCTGCCTCCTCGAAGGGACTGCGACCATGCGATTCCGTTGGTTCAGGGTGCATCCCCAGTTGCAGCCCGTCAGTACCGCTACTCGCCAGCTTTAAAATCAGAGATTGAGAAACAAGTTTCGGAGATGCTGGAAACTGGATTTATCAGGCCCAGCCGCAACGCCTTCTCTTCTCCGGTACTGCTGGTACGCAAAAAAAGATGGTTCCTGGCGCTTTTGCGTCGACTACCGAATGCTCAACTCCATTACGGCCAAGTCCAAGTTTTCAATTCCAGTGATCGATGAGCTTCTGGATGAACTTTCCTCGGCCAAATGGTTCTCCTCCCTTGACCTGCGGGCTGGTTTCAATCAGATACGCCTAGCCCCGGGTGAGGAACACAAGACTGCATTCCAGACGCATTGGGGGTAATTTGAGTTCACAGTGATGGCATTCGGATTGACTGGAGCACCTAACACATTTCAAGGGGCAATGAACACGACTCTCAAGCCATTACTCCGCAAATGCGTGCTGGTTTTCTTCGATGACATTTTGGTTTACAGCCCTAACCTCAGCAGTCATCTTCAGCACTTGAGGGAGGTATTCACCTTGTTGGCAGCCGATCAATGGCAAATCAAACTCACCAAGTGTCAGTTCGCTCAACAGTCTCTCTCTTACCTGGGCCACGTTGTAAGTGCACAGGGTGTGTCTACCGACCCAGCAAAGATCACAGCAGTCCGTAACTGGCCTTCTCCTACAGATGTTAAGCAGGTTCGCAGCTTCTTGGGGTTGGCGGGCTATTACCGGAAGTTTGTCCGAAACTTTGCAGTCCTGGCTAGGCCACTTACTGATCTGTTGAAGAAAGGGGCATTGTTCGTCTGGACATCGACGCACCAGTCGGCCTTCTTGGCTCTGCAAGACGCTTTGGCTACAGCCCCGGTGCTGGCTCTGCCAGATTTCAACAAGCCGTTCTACATACAAACAGATGCAAGTGATGGCGGGGTAGGCGCAGTGCTGCTCCAAGACGGCCACCCGTTAGCTTTCGTCAGTAAAGCTTTGGGTCCACGAAGCCGGGGTCTGTCCACATACGAGAAGGAAGCTTTGGCGATAATGGTAGCTGTGGAGCAATGGAGGTCGTACCTCCTTCACGGGGAATTCACTATCTATTGTGATCAGCGGAGTCTGTCTCACGTTACTGATCAACACCTGCAAACTCCCTGGCAACTAAAGCTTTATACCAAGCTCGCGGGGCTGCAGTATTGCATCGTGTACAAGCCAGGAACTACTAACTCCGCAGCTGATGCCTTGTCCAGGCACCCATCTCCTCCGAGCCAACTCTAGGCAATCTCATCTCCTATCCCCACCTGGATATCTGAAGTGGTCACGGGCTACCAGTCTAATCCCGATTGTGTCAAGCTCCTTGAAGAACTGGCGATCAGTCCCAAGTCCCACCCTCCCTTTTCTCTGTCAGGCGGGTTGCTTCGGTACAATGGCCGCGTCTAGATTGGTAACAACTCCGACATACAGCAAAAAGTGATAACAGCATTCCATAGCAGCGCATTGGGAGGGCATTCCGGTTTCCCAGCAACCTACAGCCGTATCAAACAGCAGTTTGCCTGGAAGGGAATGAAATCAGCTGTCAGAGCCTTTGTTGCCTCCTGCACGATATGTTTACAGGCCAAACCGGACAGGGCGCGGTATCCTGGCCTCCTCTCCCCCCTGCCGGTTCCTTCTAACTCGTGGCAAGTAGTCTCAATGGACTTCATAGAGGGTCTTCCTCCGTCGGGTCGTGCCAATTGCATCATGGTGGTCGTGGACAAATTCAGTAAATTCAGCCATTTTGTGCCTCTCCACCATCCCTTCACGGCTCAGAAGGTAGCTCAAGAGTTCCTGGACAACATCTTCTAGCTCCATGGACTACCAACTCATATTGTGTCAGATAGAGACCCAGTGTTCACAAGCCATTTTTGGCGTGAGTTGTTCCAATTGGCACAAGTACAGCTTTGTATGAGCACAGCTTACCACCCACAGTTTGATGGCCAGATGGAGAGGGTTAACCAGTGCTTGGAAACTTATCTCCGTTGTTTCGTGCATTCATGTCCTCGACAGTGGCTTCGGTGGATACCTTTGGCAGAGTTTTGGTACAATACATCCCTCCACTCTTCGTTGGGGCGGTCTCCGTTCGAGGTACTCTATGGACACTCTCCTCGTCAATTTGGTATTGCTGACTCGTCTGCTATGCCTGTTTTCGATGCTGCTTCGTTGCTATCCGAGCGCGCCACCATGCTCGCTGTGGTCCGTCAACATCTTCTACGTGCCCAACAGCGTATGAAGCATCAAGCAGACAAACGCCGCTCTGACCGTGAGTTCGCTGTGGGGGACCTTGTCTTCCTGCGCCTGCAACCGTACGTGCAGTCCTCGCTGGCTCCACGCTCGCACCAGAAGCTGGCGTTCAAGTATTTCGGTCCCTTCAAGATCTTGGAGCGCATCGGCTCGGTCGCCTACAAGCTGCAGCTGCCGGCTTCGTCGTCTATACACCCCGTCTTCCATGTGTCGATGCTCAAGCCTGCTCCTCCTTCGGCTGCTCCAGTGTCCACAACCCTTCCGGACCCGGAGTTCGACCTCCAGGTTCCCGAGGAGATTCTCCAGCGCCGGATGCACACCCGCGGCAACGACACCGTACATCAGGTCCTCGTCAAGTGGTCCGGTCTCGACCGCGACCTGGCTACTTGGGAAGACGCTGTCGCCCTCCAGCAACGCTTTCCACAAGCTCCGGCATGGGGACATGCCGGTTCCCAAGGAGGGGGGGATGTCAGCACTCCCCATCCTGGGAACTCCGACGCCGTACAGGCAACAAGGAAGGGTACACGGCACAGGAAGCGCAGCAGCCGGGTTGGTGGGCCGGAGTGGGCCTGTGAGGCTTGTAAGCTAGGCCCAGTTGATGGGCCAGTATAAGATCCAGGAAGGAGAAGTCTGTAACTAACTTTTATCAAACAGAAACGTATTCTACTCGTCTTCCTCCTCTGCTCTCTGCTTCTCCTTCCCTGCTTCTCGCCGTGTACCCTTGGTTCCGATCGCCGGAGCTAACATGGACCGCCTCACGGGCCTCGCTGCCCACTGTGAGCGCGTCTTCAGGGACCTCGACGCCTTCTGCGAGATGGTCATGGACCAGCACACGGACCCGGCGCGCCCCAAGCCTGACAACGGCGGCGACCTTGTCGACGCCCTCATCAGCCTGTGCAAGGAGAAGGAGCACCGCGGCGCGTTCCGCTTCAGCAGGGAGCACGTCAAGGCCGTCATCGTCGACGCCTTGCTTGGCGGCATCGACACAGTGGCGGTGACGTTGCTGTGGGTGATGTCGGAGATGATGCGCAAGCCGCAGGTGCTGAGGAAGGCGACGGACGAGGTGAGGGCTGCGGTGGGCGGCAAGCCGCGCGTGGAGCCCGACGACGTGGCCAAGCACAAGCTCCCGTACCTGAAGATGGTGGTGAAGGAGACGCTGCGGCTGCACCCGCCGTCGACGCTGATGCCCCGGGAGACGATACGGGACGTCAGGGTGTGCGGGTACGACGTGCCGGCCAAGACGCGGGTGTTCGTCAACTTGTGGGCCATCGGCAGGGACCCGGCGAGCTGGGCGGCCGCCGAGGAGTTCAAGCCGGAGCGGTTCGAGGGCAGCGGCGTCGACTACGGCGGCGCGCACTACGAGCTGCTTCCGTTCGGCGCCGGCCGGCGGATCTGCCCCGGGCTCGCCATGGGTGAGGCCAACGTGACCTTCGCCCTGGCCAACCTGCTCTACTGCTTCGACTGGGCGCTGCCGGAGGGGATGGTGCTGGAGGACGTGAGCACGGAGGAGGCCGGTGCGCTCACGTTCAAACCCAAGACGCCGCTGCTGGTGGTGCCCACCAGACGACACCAGCACGTGGTGTAGCACTCGCCGCCGGCGACGACGACTGAATAATTGAGCGTGCCAGCAGGCAGCAGGCAGGGTTCATTGGCGAGCTCACGTTTGAATAAGAGAATCATGTTTTTGCATACATGCGTGGTTGACACAGACAGTGGCTCAGTGCGCGGCCCAGAACTCTCCGAGCACTGGCTGGAGAGGCCGGCGATGACTGTGTTCATGGTGACGCCGGCGCCGGCGCTGGGAGGTGGGTGCCCTATTTTCTCGCGGTTAGTATTTGTTGAAAATGGCGGCAAAAACAACCGAAATCCATGGATCGGACACAGCACAGGGAACGAGTCGAAATAGGAGAGCGGCATTCTAGAACCCGACTTTTGTTTTTCTTGAAAATCGCGGCAAAACAACCAAAATCCATCCATCTATGCCGAGTCTGTGTCTGCCTGGCCTATATAACAGGGAAGGGCCTGAGCCCTGCTCCCACCTCTGCCGCCATCGCCAACGTGTGCTTTCTTCAAGCACGCACGAATCCACATCCACCAAAAGCCGATCGTCGTCGATCCATCGGCAGCGGCATCTCGGCGACATGGCTTCCAACGATCGCCGCCCTACCGACCACAAGGCTTCCATCGCCCTCCTGCGCCGTGTCCGCGCCGGAGAGGACGTCCATTTCGTCCATCACGTCGACGTCTGCGACGCCCCTCCCGAGGTTCTCGTCGCCGATCTGGAGCCGGTGCCGGGCACTGGTGTCAACGACGGCGGCGACAGTAGCATCTGGTACTTCTACCACGCCAAGAAGTTCACGAACAAGCAAGGCAAGCTCAGCGGGTACAGGCAGCGCACGGTCACCGACGGCGGCGGCGCGGCCTGGCACTCGGAGATAAGCCGTAAGGACGTCCAGGGATCCGGTGGCGGCACGTCCTGCACCTTCTCCTACGGCCTCAAGCCGGATCCCTCCGCTCGATCGACCCACAGGTTGGGGTGGTGCATGACCGAATATGACATCGCCAACGCCGCCGACAAGAAGGAAATTGAAGACGCCGCCGCCGCCAGCAACCACGTGCTGTGCAAGGTCTACCGCTCCCCTCGCGCGAAAGGAAACTCGGCGTCGACATCGTCTTCCAGCAAGAAGTCCAAGACGATCAGGAAGAGAAAGGCCAGCGGCGGTGACCATCCCGAAGCGCCGCCAGCCAAGTTGATCCAGCAGCAAGAACCGCAGCAGGTGCAGCAGGAGGTTTCGGTGCAGCAGCCAGCAGGCCCAGGCGGCGACTTCAACTTCAACATCGAGGACATCAACTTCTACGTCGACGAGAGCATGCTGCGAGCTGAGCCGGAGGTTGGCGTGCAGCAGCCAGCAGCCGGGCCAGGCGCGGAGTCGGAGCACTGCCACGGCGGCGTCAACGTCTCGAACATCGAAGACTTCAACGTCGGCGAGTTCTTGGATATCCTGGAGACGTTGCGAGACGAACCGGTGCCGGTGCCGCAGCCGGAGCCGGGACTGCAGCAGCAGCCAATCGCCGAGCCGGAGCATGATGACGACCGGTTCATCCAGCTACTGTTTGGTCCGGCGTTGGCCACCGAAGCCACCGTCGACGATACGACGACGTACGGCCACTGCAGCAGCTACGCTCCGAGTTGGTTGTACACATCTGCAACAGGATGCAGCAGCGGGGGCTTCTTCAAGTTGAAGGACATGATCGATCCCCTCCAGGCTCCGGCTTTCCTATCTCATTCTCATGTGTTGACGGGCGCAGAGGGCTACAGCTACTACTGCTAGCTGCTGTATGTGTGCTTGCTGATGACTAAAGCTGCACGCAGGTTTTTGTGCATCAAGTGTAGCTTTGCTTAGCTGTAGGGATTTACTGCCATGTATATATTGGTACGCATGAGATGGTGACAAGTCTGCCTACCGATCTCTGCTCTTGTAGTAAAGTTGAAGATATCGAGTTCGTAATGTAATGCTTGCGATGTAACCGTTGATCTCTGTTATTGCAAATTGCAATTGCATACCTTCCTGAAGACTTTGCACTGGCCCATGTATCACACATGCATGTAATGATCGTTTCGATTATTGTTCAGAACGATCAGCATTAGTTCAATCAGCATGTGTTGTGTTCAACGGCAAACCTTGCGCTTGACATGTTCAGAACGATCGATCGACTTGTCTGCTGCCCTGCTTGCATTGCCATCTGATGAGAGTTCAGAGACTATTCAGTCAACGTGTATTCTACCGTTAGCGCTGCGACAACTGAAGATCACTCCTTCCCCTTCGTTCAACTTGTTTTTTTTTTTTATTTTAAGTCAGGCTCTATTGAGGATTATAACTTTTGTATAGACCATGTCTAAACAGTTTTATTAAAAAAAAAACTTTTCAACTACAATTGGTAGATTGCATTGAGGGCTATAATTTTGAGATAAAGTTAGTCTTCATTTGACTTCATATAAAAAAAGTTATGAATTACTCCCTTCGTTCCAAATTATAAGTTATTTTGATTATTTTTACTTTTTTTGCTATGTATCTAGACATATTATTATATCAAAGCGACTTATAATTTAAAATGGAAGGAGTACTTTTTTCATATAAAATTCATCAATCATCCTGTTTTGACCTGATGAGGCTCAACCAAGTTTAGGGTCCGGGATAACACCGTCGTCCAACTTTAAGGATCAACGGTGATCACCTTGAAAACTCATGGAACTAGGGTGACACGATTGGTCGAGTTGAAGGACTTTAGAAGTTTAGGAACCAGGATAACACCACCATCCAAGTTTAGAGAGACCGGTGAATTACTCCTCTTTTAGAGGAGACATTGAGGGTGAAATTTTCTCATTCTATTGGAAATAAGACCTTTCAAATCCTCGAAAAAAAAGTCTGTAGCTCCCCTAGTTTTGAGGTTGAGATTCCCTCAATAATGAAATAGAGCTGTACCAAAGGGGTCCGTAGTACCACACACACACACATGATGTATTTAAGTTATTTTGTATTCTATTTCCTCCTAATGAATATATAAGGACGTTTTCCAGTTCGTAGAAAGAAGTGATAAGCTACATAGTACTAGCTACTAGCACGTACTCTTACTACATAGTGGCAATCTCAGCAGGCAGACACACTAGCAAGCATGCAATATCCATGGTGGTGTTACGTGGTGAGAGCATTGGGCAGCGATGACTGCGTGCCGAGGACCTTGCCGCCGACGTCGGGGAAGCACTCGTGGTCCGGCAGCGGCCCCACCTCTCCGTCCCTGCCCACCTGGACAGGGTACCTCAGCAGGTGTCCCCTCGTCTCCTCCATGTCCGGCGACACGTACGCTCGCCAGTTCTCCTCCGCCATCTCGTTCACCCGCCGGACGCACTCCTCCGTCTCTGGCCGCCGGAACCGCTCCTCCACTCTGCCCAGGTGCTCCGCCCATAGCGACATCCGGTACCCGTGCACCTGCATGTAATGCACACATCAAGAGCTTCCATTGCATTGCATTGAACAGAAGGGATCTCGAACTGCAATACTGCATGTTGGTGGAAATGGAATGGTGGATCAGCAAACCTGTCCGCGAGGAGGAGGAGGAAGGCCTGTGGCCCCGGCATTTCCAGCAGCAGCAGCAGCCCGGCAGCTGGTGTAGTGTGGCTGGTACGCGCCCATGGCGATCTCCGTGTCCCTGGAGCCTTCCATGGACCTCTGGTTTATGTTGGCCGATCCGATGATCACGTACTCGTCGTCCACGACCATCCCTTTGGAGTGCACGTAGATCATGAACCTCCGCTGATTCTGCACCGCGTGATGGAGGTGCAGGTTTTCAGCAACAGAGAAAACATACTATATATGTAATATATGTCTATATGCCATGCATGATCAGACATCAGTTATCTATCATCAGTCACTTTGCAATATAATGCCAATGCATGTTTCATTCTGTCGCAGTGAATTGAAATGGATTAATGGGTACCAGAGCAGAGGTGTCATTGCATAGGGTTCTTGGGGACAAGTCGTCGTCGCTGGCGAGCTCACGCTTGCCAAGGCAGTAGAAGTTGAGGTAATCTTGCGGGTGGGCGTCGATGAGACCTTGGCTCTGAAGAGCATCTGCCACGATCTTGTACATCATAGACATTGTTTGGCCCTTCAGAACAGAACAGAATACCATGTTAATACATCATGCATCGCCTTATATTACTGGAGAAATGAGAAATGGACCGCTATCTCTGGGCTGCTGTAATCCATCCAGAGTCTAATTTCAGCTCGTAATAATTAATAGTGGAATGAGAAATATGATGGGGGAGTGCTAGAAAACTAACCTGCCAAAAGAGGATTTGCTGCATAGCAGCCGTGGTTGGGATGCCTTCAGGCCACATTGGTATCACAATGTAGACTGCAAATCGCTCCTTGTCCTTGATCTTGCTTGCGATCTTCAAGGCCAGCTCAATGGGTATTAAATTATCCGCACCTGATCGCATGAGAGATTACATTTTCCCTTATTATTTCATTGATCAACTGTGAACTATCAAATTATGTTGATATATATACTGTGTAACTACTCGTTTAGAAGTAAAGAAAAAAAAGGAATAAACTCCCCAAGCTATTAGCTTCGGTTGCCACTAGAATGAAACAACATGGGGGGCAGTTCTGACAGATCCAGTAGTATTGTACCTGCATTTTTACATGAAGGCCAGTTGAATGAAGACCCAATGAAATACTGGTTCTCAATGTATATAAAGCGCTGTGCAGACCTGATAGCTTTCACATAAGCACTATGTATACTCCTGTCAATCATCAAATTCTTTGCACAAACAAGATTCTGCACAAGGTAACAGCTACTGATCATCAGCAGGGAAGTGCCACAGAAACAGTTAAAAAGGATGTTAATTTTGATGGCTGCATTATACTAATTATGCACGCTTATTCCTCCAAAAAAAATTATGCACCCTTATGAAAAGACAGCGAGCCTAACCTGTGATTCTGCCTCTTGAACAAGTTTAGGAAATCCCGTTATGGATCCTGAATCAATTGACCTGAAAACCTATCCAAACACAAATAAGTAAAAACAATAGGATTTTTACAGTGGACATACTGGAACGTCTCTGATGTCAAAACTAAGTACCTGTACGTGCCAATTTTCTGGGTCCTGTTCTTCACAGACATGCGCATTCGCTTCGCCTGTAGCTGGTGAAACAATCCATGACATCCGGTTGAGTTTTATCAGTGTGTCATAGTGCCAACTTGCTACTTTCTTAAGGTTAACTTTCCATTTTGTAGCTTTCCTCCATCGCTGTTCAAAGTTTGTCAGTATATCATAGGCAGCAGGACCCTCAATTTTGCAATGTAAATCATGCCATGGTTGTCTTGGTCCATAGGAATTAACCTGCAAATCAGAAAAGAATGCACTGGTGCTAAATATTTGGGTTCTAAAAAAAATAAAAAGAAGAGTTGGCAATGTTATATTGTGTTTATGACTACATTGCACTTAGACCTGTTTTCGTTCTTAAATCCGAAATTTTTCCAGTAAGTGCATGGACAAAGGAACCAGGACATCTATAACCCAAAAGAATTATGAACAGATGAACTTACTGGAAATGTGGGATTATGGAAGTCCTTCTCGAAAACAGTATCAAGGTCTTTGAAAAGCCAATGTTCAGGTGTATCATATCTGCCGTCACACAAGTCAAGACCACCAATGAAAGCAGTTATCTTGCGATTGTTTCCAGCAGCTTGTGAATCAACAATCACACATTTCTGATGATGTGTAAACAAAGTCCCAACAACCTGCAAAAAAGGAATACCTTGAACATTTTGATATGGAAATTCGTGAGCCATACATATGGATAGAAGAATGTAGGAAGGCACATGCTTTAAACTAAAATGAGTTCAGTTCATTTTAGGAGTATATACATTGGGAAGGAAAAGGAACCCTTACCTGCTGCTTGAAAATGCTGAGTTTAGTACTGGCATAACGAGGAACCAGTACACAGTGTACACCGGAATGCCTGAAAAACTTTCTAGTTTCCTCATCATGTGTATGCATGACTCCATCCTGCATTCAGCCTAAAACATTTCTATCAGACCATTCTTGAACGAAAATCATCGAGGGGGGTTCTTCTTTCGCGACGAATTAATGAACAACTTCCTGAAGAATAATCTTAAACCATACCGTTTTCAAAAGGAATTTGTCGTGAGACGTCTTGTCGTCCCAAATCAGCATCACGACGCGGACTCCCTCGTGAACCTTCCCCTTGAGGAGCTCCCCGAGCGTCGGCGGCGTCCCGCCGGGCAACGGCCTGGTCGACTCCCTCACGAGCCTGACGGGGTGGTAGATGGACCAGCCGACGATGTAAACCAGGTGATGCGCTTCGGCGATGGCGTGGCAGATGTCCTCCCAACACCTGCCGTGCTCGTAGACCCTGCCGCCGTCGATCTCGATCCGGGGCAGATTGCCATCGGCGACGTGGGCGTCCTGGTAGAGCGTGACGGCGCCGCCTCGCCGGAGGGGGAAATAGGCATTGGGCACGCCGGAGTACCGAGGTCCGGCGCTGTACAACGGGTTGCTGTCGATAGGCTCGTACCGTATGGAGAGGTGAAGCTCGGGCGCGGGCCGCCTCGGGGAGTGGTTGCTGCCGCCGCACCCCACCGGCCTCGACGGGGAACCAACCGGCAACGGGTGCGCCGGCGGCGAGCGCGGCGACGGGCACGGAGGCGACGCCGATGAGCTGCGCGCCGAAGACGTCGTTGTCCTTGACGTGGAACTCGACGCGGACGGCGGCGTGCGCGACCTCGACGCGGAAGTGCTCCTCCCAGCGCGGGTTCTCGGTGTTGGGGATGACCCGGGTCTGCGCCACCGTGGCGCCCGCGAAGCAGACGGAGACGTAGGGGTCGCTGGTGATGATCCGCTTCTTCGTGCGCCTGCCGCTGCCGCTGGCGCCGGCGCCCCCGCCGACGCAGGTGCAGGAGCAGGAGGCGAGGCAGCGGCGCACCCGCCCGACATGATGTCCATGTTGGGCAGGCACTTGGCCTCCACGATGCGGATGTCCAGGTCGCCGTGCAGCAGCAGCACGGCGGGCTCGGGCTCCGCCGGCGCCGAGCCCTTGCCCATGGCACCACCACCAAAGGGTGGCCGCCGGGCGCGGAGACTAAGCAATCAATGCGCTGGTCAGAGGCGTGGCGGGCAGATCGATGTCAGAATGACGGCGCTGGCCGGCCGATGACGAGAGGCGTGCAGGGCGGGGCGGGGACCGCAGGCGCTCGCGCGCGCGAGATGCGGGGAGAAGAGAGAGGAGCGACGACTAGACTAGCGGAAGGGGGGTGTTGGCGCCGGCCTTGCCGCTCGCTGCCATTTTTGGTTGGCGGTTTACTTATTTCCATGTCGGCATGGGGCGCACAGCGCATGCGGGTGAGGGCGGTTACCCGAGGACAGGAAGCGTGGGCGGACAAGCGTGGGTCACTGCGGTTTCTTTGTTCCATGGCGGTGAGAGGCGGACGCGCCGCCGGTGCACGGAGGACGGTGATCCCCGGGGGGGCGGGGGCCTTGGAGTTTGAACCGTGCGTGCGTGCCCCGTGACTCTGGCTCCAGGCCGCAAGGAACGGAACGGGCGGTGCCAACTGGCATGTCCATGTGAGTGTGATGCGATGCTACAGGCCGATCATCCGGCGCTGCTGCCTGCTGCTGCTTCCCATGGCGGCATCACGTTGTTTAACACTAGTTTTCGCTAATCGATGTGCCTAGCATAAAGCTGGATTTGCGTTGGCTATCGATGGAAAGAATGCATTCCACGATGATCCCTACTTGCATACGCCCGCCGCTCAAACAAAATATGTAATTCAAATTTGAATCGGCTCAAATTATCAAAATGCAGATCTCCAAATAAGTTTACTATATAATCGAAGTATACTCATTCAGTACATAAATCAACCTACAAATGCACCGATACAAATGCACCGAATTTTCTTTCCTATGTCCACATGCGAAAAACGTCCCCCGCTGAGGAGTCCCATCTTAATCCACCCAATCTATTGTAATATAAAAACAACACAATTGCCCATTAGAATAGCCACTCATTCGATTTAAATCATTCTTTCTCTTTACTCATACACATCTGACGGCTCAGATGAAAAGTTTCGCACATCCTCCTGTCCCTCAATCACGCGAGGAATTTTTCTGAGGCTAGGCGGCGGGCTCCCACGGCGACATCGGGCGCAGGGGCACCCCATGGCGACGGCGCGGATCTCCCCGCTCGCACGGCGCCCCCACAGCGGCGGCGTGGCCCTCCCGTGCGCACCGCACTGCCAGCCCGTGCTTTAGGCGTCTTTAGGCGTCCCTGACGGCAGCGGCGGCAGCGACCCGACCCGCACGGCGCGCCATGACAGCGCCGCCCGCCCGTGTGAAGGGGCACCCACTGCGGCGCGACGGCCCCTGCCTTCGATCCGGTGGTTGGCGCGGCGCAGCGGCGGCGGCCCCCTGCCTTCCATCCGGTAGCGGCGATGGCTCCCCTCCACCATGAATCTTTTTGCCATGCAGGCGTGCAGCCCAACTGGCAGCCGCCCACATTGTCGCACTTCATTGTCGTCCGTGTGCCTGCTCTTAGCTAGACGCATCACCTTCCAAGTTCAGTTCTATGTGTGTCATAATTAGATGTTTGAGTGGTTGAGCAATTTTGGTTTGTTGATGATTGGTTTGGTTTGATGGATCAGGATGAGTCTCATCAATCAATGCCTTTGCCTTTCAGTTCAGGTGTTCGATCGAATAGTCTGTAGCCATCATCTATATAGTGATTTGAGAGATTCAGACTTTATTATGCTGTATACCTTAGTCCATTTATTTTCTGATCGTCGTATCACTTCAAAGTTTCATTCTATAAACTTCCATCAGATTACTGTATCACTATATGTACCGGTTGATATTTTTTTTATCAAGTACCAGTTCATATTTTTCTCAGACCAAATAAAGTATCAGATTATACTATTTTCAGACTGAAGTATTGGTAGATAACTTTATGTCAGCGTGTCACTTTTTTTAGGTTGCAGCTTGCAGCTTCGGCTCTTCAAAATGTCCTTCAGTGTAATAACAATAGCTTCTGAGTTATGATGGATCACGTGTGTAAAGTCATACTCATGTAAGGCGCAAGCATGCTGCCAACAAGTTCACATTTTGGAAAATTTATTACCAGTCACCAAGCCACCGTTTCAACGTCAGCTTGCAAAAGCTCTTTGCCAGGGGTCATCAGACATTCAGACCACAATTGGAATAGGTTTGCAACAAAACTCTCAAGTGAGGCGAATCTAACTTTAATGACATACTATGGCCACAAGTAGTGCAATATCCAGCAGGAAACAACCAGTACTTCACACACTCCAAAACTCCACCGAGATGGACCGATCCAACGGAAAGGGTTTACTTGTCTCCGCCCTGCCAAAAGGGGAATAAAAGGTGTTAATAAGAAAATATACAAGTATCGGTTCACCACTAGCATTACATTCTACCATCAGCACCAAATTCATAATCATCAGAACCACCAGCATCACATTATCACACAATAACAGCAATACAAAACTATACAGACTATCATCACTCATCACAGCTAATTCATCTAGTAGTGGTTTCACCAAAGCATTCACGATCCTGTTCATGGCTCATGTGTGCTATAAAACAGAACTATACCAGATCGCACTAAATGTAGCTGACCTGGGATAAGATCATCTAAAGGATTTCTGATAGCATGAGTTTTAAACATGCTACTGGCCTTCTAAGAAAAGATAAGCAAAACAGATGAAACACAAGTAGTAGCAGAATATAACAAGAATCCATAATTACAGAGGTACTCCCATACCCCGGTTCTGTGCTTTTGGTTACAATCAATTTTTTCTGTACAACTGTTTTCTCTTCTGAGATTGTCATAAGTGGTCTCCTATAATAAAGCATCTAAAAATACACTAGGCCAGTTAAATTCAGAAGATCATGGGGGTTAATCTGATATTGTTAGCTATGCTGCAGATTAGATTTTATATATAGTCCAAAACAGGAAGATAAATGCAGCTGGAACTAGGCAGGATATATATCATCTGAGAATTTTAGACGGTCACATTATCTGTGAATAAGATACCTAATAAATAGCCAAAATCAGTATAACTTGACTTCACAATCAGAGAGAGCAAGTAACTCTAGCAAAGACACAGTAGTCAAGAAATAAGAGGGAAGCGAACCATCCCTGTCAATTTAGTAGAAGACTAGCTATGTAATAATGATGTTTAAACCAGTCAGCAGAGAGTTCAAACAGGATTAAGGGAGAATGCGAGAGCAATTACTTCAGAGTGAGCAGAAGGAATAGTTGAGACTTTCGGTGACCACTTTGGAGGAGCACCATTGAATAAGTATGAGCATTCAGTGTATGCAGCCCCTATCCCCACACCAGCTCCAAGGGCAACTGATGCCCAGCGAGTAGTAGGGCTACCTGTACAAACAAATAAAAGGTCCCATGTAAACAAATATAAATTCAATAGCCACTGCATCAAGCAAGTAAAAGTTTCACCTCTTGAATTAGTATTTTCTGTGTATGCCTATCAATAGTACAAAAGGTTAAGATGTACAGGTTTAAGACTAATTTGGGAAGTTTGGTGCAACTAAAATAGCATATTACTGTTTGATAGACATAACCACAAAAATAGACAGCTAAAGTACTTCCAAACCAGAAATAAAAGACAGTACACAGGAAACAAGCTCAATTCAGAATATAAGGCCTTGGAGCATAAGAGGTATTATAGCATAAAAGAAAGAAGTGCAATTCACAAAAAAATAGGAAACAAACTGAGCTTAAAAAATAATAATAACTCTGGAAAAAAAAAGCATTCTAAGTGTAAGTAAAAGGTTTGCACATTATACCATAAACAAAAGACAGGAAACCAGTTGATAATCAGATAACAATTTTCAGATGGTTTTTATCGATCACCCAGAATAATAAATATATATATGCTAATGCTATAGTAGTAATATAGTTAATTGGCAACTTTAGCAGCAAATATTTTGTCCAAACAAATTTATAGAATTCACTTTAAGTAGCAAACTAAATCATCAAAAGCAGTCATAAAACAGCCATTCCTTGTACTGCTTACAATTAGGCATGACTGCATGAGCAACATATTAATTGTCACCTTCACAGCCAAGCAGCTCATTATTTGTCTCATTTCCATTTATATCACTTCAAACGAAGATCACTAAGAGTCTCAATTATACATATCCACGTCCTATGCAATACAATGCCACAATTTATATGCACTGCAGAGCTCTAGACAAAAATGTGATCAATCCCTAAAAGAGAAACTGCAGTCTGCAGGAAGGTTGCTATATCCAACTTCATTAGACATGTTAGTAGGGCAATCAGCAGGTATGAAGCACCCTAAGCACATAAGTTTTATTAGCAAGTAGCAGCCATAGGCATCACAAACCTAACAAGCAACACAGCCATAGGTAGCACCCTCCATGAAAACAAAATTGAGGCGATGAGGCAAACATTTCGACATCCTCCATCCACCAAGTTAAGTCTAAATTTTCCCAGAGTGCAGCCTATCGGTCCAATGCTCCCTCCATAGCACCCAATTTCACTAGCACACATAGACCGTATCACCACCCTTGACGCAAATGCGATCCATGTTAATCATGGAGACAGCACGACATTGAAGATCTAAGCTACCCTAAAGCAATCATATGTCAGGCACAATGCGGAACGTGATTGCCTCAATTTGTCAGCATCGGCATCGGGGCATACTGGTCAGAGCGAAGACGAACATCCGCGTCGCGCTAACCCTAAGACAGCAGGCGCACCCAGCAAGCAATCCAGCGCCAGGGCACCGAGCAAGCCGCAACCAGATCTCACGAGACAGAGCGCAATGGGAGGTGTATCCTTACGGAAGAGGAGGAGGCCCGTGAAGGCGCCGGCGAGGGAGGAGTAGGCGACGCGGCGGATGGAGAGGTCGAGGCACGCGTCCCACTTGGCGTCCAGGTCGTACCGCGGCGGGATCCCCGACTTGGGAGGCGGGGATGAGGCCGCCGGCGCTGGCGCTGGCGGCGGCGGGGTGGGAGCGGCGGTGTCGGTCGCCTCCGCCATGGCGAGGGTTTCGCGACACGAGGACGAGAAGACGGGCCGACGGGATTCGGGGGGAGGGAGGCGCAGAGGCAAGAGGGGGCGGACCGGCGGAGACAGCGGAGCGGCGTGGGTTGCTTGCGCTCTGGACGGGATGCTTGATGCGAATGCCGTGCCTTTTTGGGTCGGGTGCCAAGCTGCTCTGCCAATTCGGGCCGGGCCACGGAAACAATTGGGCCATGAATGCCATGCTTTTGAAGGTTAATTAGGGGCTGTTTGGCACAGCTCACGGTAGTTTCATGAAGCTGTTGTAAGCTGTTTTTTTTGCCAAACATCTCTTTTCAAAATAACTTTATGGTTAAATCTATTTTTTGTCTCCTCTCACCAAGAGATGAAGTGAGATGAAACTGAAAAAAGTAGATTTTCACAGCTCCTCTCTCTTTTTCCTCTCTCATCTATACATAAAACTGTTAGTAAAGTTGTTTTGCCAAATACTTTTTCAAACCAGCTTAGCTTCACCAAAAAAAAATCACTCATAAAGCAGTTTTCTAAAAAAAACAACTTCACTAGTGAAGCTGAGCTGTGCTAAAACGAGACCTTAATATGGATCTACCAACAAAAAAAGAAAAAAAAAGCAGTCGACAAATCAAGTTTTAGGCTAAGCTACATGGATGTAAAGGACGACAGATCTCTACTATAATGGAATACTTAAATTATACTCCGTCCACCCAAGAATACGTCCCCCGCTGAGAGCCTCTAATCATTACGCACCTACAAGATGTACACAGAAAATTAGTCTCTATTAAAATCAAAGGCTAATAACATCCCTCGCAGATATCAACGCAATCCGATGGCCAGCGAGCCTCTCAGTCTTCATTTTCTATTAAAATCAAAGGCTAATAACATCCCTCGCAGATATCAACGCAATCCGATGGCCAGCGAGCCTCTCAGTCTTCAACGCCAGGCTTCAACGCATGGAGGCTTCAGCGCACGACGCATATACAACTTCGGAAGGAGAAAACAATAAAAAAAGGAAGGAGAAAACAATCAAACTCCGAACGCACGCCGCGGCTGCAACTCGGAAGTGTACTGCTGCTGCTCCTCATGACGGCGAGCCTCCACGCCGACCACCCAACGGCCGTGCTCGTCCGTCCGGTCACCGCGCCACCGACCCCCCGCCATAGCCGGCCTCCTCGAGGGCAACGATGGAGCCACCCTAGGGGGGGCGGGTGGGGCGGCCGCCCAGTGTACCGGGGAGCTTGCCGAGGACCCCGAGAACCCCTCTTCTTCCCCGACACCGGCGGGGCGAGGAGCGGGCGACGGCACGAATAGCCGAGCGGGAGGTGACCTGCGACATTTGGGCGACTTCGAGCATTGACGAAGAAACCAACAGATGGGCTTTTTCTTCCCTTTGTTCAGCCCCCCCCTCAGATCGAGGTGAGAGGCCCATTGAAAGTACTCGCACACTCCTTCCCCTTGCACGACCGGTGGATTTCGTTCCTCAAATTGCAAATCGCGATTTGCAGGGGACGCGCCGACGCCCTAGGCTAGGAGCTGCCGCCGCCTAGCCCGTAGCGCTTCGCCGGCACCGGCCACCGGCCCGCTGGCACAGCTCGCCACGTGCTCGACATCGCCCATTGACGTTGTGTCGGCCGCCGCCGCCCGCCACCACCAGCGCCCGGCGTCCCTCCGCCCGTCTTCCACGCACCACGTGCCGGGCCCCAAACAGCTAGCGAGGGCGAGGCGAAGCCGCGGCCAGCAGCTCGGCGCCGCCAGAGCCGGGCGAGCCGCTACTCTTGCTCGCAGTGCTGTGCACTCTGCCGACATAGCACCAACGGCAATTCGCCCCGGGCTGAGGGCAAGGTGGAAGCAGAGATGTGTCTAGGATTGGCATTGGCAAGAATAGCAAAACAAATGGTATTGTTCATGAACATCTTGATTTGTCATTTAACAAATTTCTTCATTCTTTTAGTAAACAAACATGTCAATTGGACCAGCGTTGCTTGAATTTCTGTCGTATGTATTATTCGCTCCAGCTAAAAGAAAATTCTGGCTCCATCGTTGCTCGAGGCGTTCAAGGTCAGAGAGGGGCAAGCCTTGTCTGGGTACGTGTATTATGGATGATCATCAACTAATTCAGAGGTAACATGCATGTTAGGGTGAGGGGTTGGTGGTGCCGATCAAGCAGGCCGGCGACGTGGTCATCTCGGCCGTCGGCTACACCTCGCCGGAGGAGGTGGAGAGCCAGCTCAGGATTGTGGCTGCCATGAAAGTAAGCAAATGGGCGGAGAATCCATTTGTGCTCTGCTTCTTGCCTTCATCTGATATGCTTCAGTTCTACTTGTAAAATAAACAAATTTTTCTCCTGGATCAACCATTGGTGTCTCTGGATTTATTTGTATCTTTTGCACAGGTCACATACTGCTGATGCTCCTATTGGATCTAGGAACAACCCAAATCTGTTGTTTGAGAACAATCTCTGTAGGCATTGGGCTTGGGCTACAGCTCAGGTGATGTGATCACATTAACTTCATGATGCTACTGAACATGAAGGAGGAGAATACATATAATAGCTTGTCAGCTAATTGGGGAACTTGAAAGTAAGTAGCTGCTTAGTTTAACACTTAAATTATTTTGATTGCTGCATTTTCTGCTTTCCAGTAGGATGTAGCTTCTAAAACTCATAGTGAAAGCAGAGATTATAGGCAATTAGTATGGTTGCATGAATGACTCAATTAGCAATAGATAGTACTTGCATGAATGACTCAATTAGCAACAGATAGTACTTATGTAGTATGTTTCAGTTTCCAAAAGCTGGACGGCAAATACGTACCTTCCCATTTTTATGTCAATTTGGAAAGATTGAGGTCCAAGATGAAACATAGCAGGGATGAAAACTTCCCTACGTTAGGTCATCTCCATGTTATATCACAGTTCTAGAAGATGCTCATATGCTTTTACCAGTTCAATTCAATTGTTGTTTTTGTAGTACAGAATTTCTCTAGATGTTTAACAACCTCATCAAACTAGGCAAAACTAGGCCAAATTTGTCATACGCTCATACTACAGCCCGAATTATGAAAGGCAGGGCACTAGACTTAATGATGATGTCAATAATTTTTCTAGGTGATACGATAATATTAATTATTTTGTTCTAGGGGAATGAAAAATTCTCCACCAATTATAGCATTGTCTTGCACTCTAGCTTTCACCATGATGAAAGCGGATCCCATTGTTTATCATTTTAATTATTTGCCTTCATCATTTATGATATTTGTTCTTCAAGAAGTCAGAACTAAGCTACGTGCATTGGAGGCTTAGCATCAATATGAATCAAGAAAAGAAATAGACAGAAGACTAAATGTAAACTTCTGGAGGCTTGGCAATTGTTAAGCTCTGTGTAGATATCATTCTACCATTGCAGTTGTATCAATGCAGTTACTGTGAGTTAGAAGATACATGGATGCAGTTAAAGATCAGGCTTGCTGAGCCCCAATCTTATTGTTGCGAGTTAAAAGTATAGGTGGTTGCTGTGTACTTGTGCAGGTCTGTTCATTTTTCCTTTCTGTTAGTCCAATTACCAGTTATAGCAGAGATATTTGGCAATATAAATGTTGTAAAAGAAAATGTGTATCCGAACTACATTAAAAAAAACTATGGACAGACCTAATTTCGGAAGGTGAAGAAAATATCGTATAATATTTTCCTCAAATTTTAATAACTACTGAGAAAGATACATGGGTGCAATTAAAGCTCAGGGTTGTTTAGTGCCAATCTTGTCGCTGCGAGTTAGAAGAGCTTTTTTTTAAGCAATCAATTGAGATGGGCAGGAGGAGAATCTATCTGGTGGCTGTTGCTGCAAGTTAGAAGTCCTGTACAATTATTTATCTCTAATAATCTATCTGGTTGCTGTTGCTGTAAATGATAATATCAATAGAATTCTTTTGTCAATCTATGGGCTAAAGTTGAGACTTCCAAAATGGAGAGAACATGTATACTATTTTAAATTTTTTTAAAACATATTAAACTTTATGTGCTGCCATAGCTTTAGCACAAACATCATGAATGAATTATATGTAAGTTTCCATTGAGGATTTTTTTTGTTGGGAATAAATACCAAAGTAAGCTGCTTGAACTAATTAACGCTAGGTATAAGTGATGTTCAATATACTACTTTTAGGGAATTTGTTTTCTTAACTGTTCACTTATGATTATTGTTTTATTTGTAAAAGAAAATGCTCAGTTAATTCCTGGAATTTCTTGGTTCTACTTGTCATGCCTGTGAATTTCTACGGTTGTTCTTTATTATGTGACAGAACTCATGCCTGTCCATAACTAAGCTAACTTCTAGCAATCTTATTGGACGAAAGGCTCCTAGGCAGCTAGCCACCAATGTTTGTAACAATTTGATCTTTCTTATGCAATTTTTTTTGTTACTGCCTGCTATTGAAAAAGCATAATGGAAGTTATTTGTCAATATGTCAATACCATTTTCATTGCCTAGGATTATTGAGATTGTTTTGGGAATTGTGAGTTGACCAGGTTCTAAAAGTCATATCATTCCCTTGCTGCATCATGACTTGTAGTAGTAGCATAACTGCATAAGCAGTAGCAAAACTGTATGAGTAAGGACTCGTATTCAAAATTATGTTGTTTGTTGGCACTATTTATTGATTTTAGGCTATATCAATTAGTTGTTTATTCAATAATAATATTAATTATTTGATCATCAGAATTGGCTGAGATCATGTTTTTATATTGCCAAGATTGTTTTGCCGCTATCGTTGCCATGGATAATGTTTTTTCTTAACCTGAAACTATCATATTGTCTTGTTTTAATTTTAAACCCCATTGCAACCGTGCATTGAAAGACTATTTTTGCTAAAGTGAATCGTAGATAAAGTGTTACCGTAAGCGTTAGCACGGGCACTATACTAGTAAGGCTTAAGGTTGCTACTATCTCGTTGAAGGTGACTTGGTCCTGTATTTGACTTTTTGCTTTTGAAACAGATGTTTTTTTAAAAAAAAAACGAAGTACTAGTATTTGACTTACTGCTGGTGCCTCATGTACAGCTTGGCTGTGAATCCAGGATTGGAAAATGTTTAGCTTGAAACTTAACTACTGTATTACAAAACTTTTTGTAATACAATGAAATAACTACTGTATTACAAAAAATTAAGATCAACATAAAAAACTGATAACAAAACTTTTTGCAACGGTTTTTGCGCTGGAGACCAAAAAGAAAAACATATCGTCGACAGCAGGATTCGAACCTGCGCAGGCAAAGCCCAACAGATTTCGAGTCTGTCTCCTTAACCACTCGGACATATCGACTTTGTGTTAGACAGTCCTATAGAATACTATATATCTTAAAAATATTGGTGCATTCATATTTCTGCAGCACCCATGTCGACCAAAATAAATTCGCTTTCTCTCGAGTGCTATGGCCCAAAACCACAAAAAACAAAAGGAACAAGAAAATATAACAGCCTTCAGCTTAAAATCCCATGGTCTAAGAATCGTGTGTTGATACATCTATAAACACTCTATTTCTGTTCAACTTGTTTTCGGTTGTTGTCAGCCATGTGATCACTCTGTTGGTGGGTTTCAAAAAAAGAAAAAGAAAAAAAAACACTCGGTTGGTGGCGGTGTTTGAAACGTCCGAACAATAGGTAGACAGTCCCTTTCGTATTCGTTTCGTGCGTGGTGTCCGATCCATGGATTTCGCTTGCTTCTGCCGCGATTTTCAGCGAATACTACACGGGTCGTTGTTACCCGCCTCGATCGATCCGGATCCCGTTGGTTTCTAGAATGGTGCCCCGCCGGCCACCGTTCCGTGCCCCAAGCAAAGGGTGCCCACCTCCCACTCCCAACTCCGGCGCCGGCGTCACCATGAACAGAGTCATCTCCGGCCGGGCTCACCAGCCAATGCTCTGCCCTCTGCTCTCTTGGCGCTCGGGGCGTTCCGCGCCGCGCACTGGCTCTCCGTACGTGGCGAGCATAGACAGCGTTGATAACCATACATGTATGCGCACTTGCGCAGTACTATTCAAAAACAACTTCAAGCGTGGTTTCATTTCATTTATTTATTGCTGTCTGTGTTAACATGTCTTCTCTTTTTCAAGGGAGAAGCAGCCATGTCTATGACATCCAAGATCACCTCAACTTGTACAACCTCGGCAAATTAAACGTGAGATCGCCAATGGCGAAGACTTGTCCCAAGAACCCTAACTGCTGGCACGCTTTTTATTCGATTCAGTCGGCGGCGGCGGCGGCGGCCAGTGCTACACTACGTACACGCCGCGCGGTGCTGATGTCGCCTGGTGGGCACCACCAGCAGTGGCGCCATGGGTTTGATCGTGACCAAGCCGGCCTCCTCCATGCTCACGTCCTCCGGCGCCATCCCCTCCGGCAGCGCCCAGTCGAAGCAGTAGAGCAGGTTGGCCAGGGCGAAGGTCACGTTGGGCTCAGCCATGGCGAGACCGGGGCAGATCCGTCGGCCGGCGCCGAACGGCAGCAGCTCGAAGTTCGCGCCGCCATAGTTGATGCCGCTGCCCTCGAACCGCTCCGGCTTGAACTCCTCGGCGGCCGCCCAGCTCGCCGGGTCCCTACCGATGGCCCACAAGTTGACCAACACCCGCGTCTTGGCCGGCACGTCGTACCCGCACACCCTGACGTCCCGTATCGTCTCCCGGGGCACCAGCGTCACCGGCGGGTGCAGCCGCAGCGTCTCCTTCACCACCATGTTCAGGTACGGGAGCTCGTGCTTGGTCACGTCGCCGGGCTCCACGCGCGGCTTGCCGCCCAGCGCAGCTCTCACCTCGTCCTGCGCCTTCCTCAACACCTGCGGCCTGCGCATCATCTCCGACATCGCCCACAGCAACGCCGCAGCCACTGTGTCGACGCCGGCGACGAAAGCGTCGACGATGACGGCCTTGACGTGCTCCCTGCTGAGGCGGAACGTGCCGTGGTGCGCCTTCTCCTGGCACATGCTGATGAGGGCGTCGACGAGGTCGCCGCCGTTGTCGTTGTCGGGCTCGAGGCGCGCTGGGTCCGTGTGTTGGTCCATGACCATCTCACAGAAGGCGTCGAGGTCCCTGAAGACGCGCTCACAGCGGGCAGCAAGGCCCGTGAGGCGGTCCACGAGGCGGCCGGCGGCGTTGAAGCTGGACAGCAAGTTCATGCCCTCTTCCACCACGTCCTGGAACCGCCGCTCCCTGTGCGCGAACCACTCCGTGCCATAGATGTTGCCGAACGCTACGGTGCCGATGATGCCGTCGGCGAGGGCAAAGATGTGCTCGTTCAGCGCCACCGGCACCGAGGCCCCGGTAAGGTTGGTGATGAGCTTGTCCACCTGCTGCTCACGCGCGTACCACGCGGCCTTGACGCGGCGCATGCTCAGGAGCTCCACGATGAGGAGACTGCGCATCTCGCGCCAGTACTCGCCGTAGGGCGCGAAGGTGACGTCCTTGAAGTCGTAGGAGATGCTCTTGGATCCCGGCGAGACGGGCCGGCTGCAGCAGTCGACGTCGTGCGCCTTGAGCATCTGCCGCGCCGCCTCCGCGCTGGACAGCACCACCGTCGGCACCGTGCCCAGCCGCAACAGCATCACGGGGCCGTGCCGCCGCGCCAGCTCACGGAGGTTCTGGTGTGGCAGCGAGCCCAGCAAGTGCAGGTTGCCCAGGACCGGCAACTGCGCTGGGCCCGGCGGCAGCCACGGCGCCCTGGCGCTCCTGCCTCGGCGCCTGGTGAGCAGGAGGTAGGACGACACCAGCATGACAGGGAGGAGGGCCAGGAGGCCCATCTGCCACTGCTGTGGCATGCCGCCGCCGAGGAGCTGCGACGGGAGCAGTCGATTGGTGGTGGTGGTGGCCATGGTTGCCTTAGATGAGAGTCATTAGATTGGTGTGCCAAAGCAAAGCACACATTATATATAGTCTTGTTCCTGCTCCACGATATCAAATTATCATCGTGCCAGAACAAACAGATAGTTCTCGTCATTAATTAGCAAAAACTGTAAGATAGTCTAAGTTGTGACGTTTGTCGTTTTGGTGCCATTTGGCCAGTCTAAATAGAGAATCTCTACGTAGAATCTCTAGTAGGTGTATTAGGGGATAAGCCTTTTAATTTCCTTGTCCAGCAATTTGGCGCAATGGTACTATTTTTAGTCGGTGGACAAAAAAAAATTATCTCCTAAGGAGAATTGCATCTCAACCAGTAACGTAGCCTTACAATAAAAACTCATACATAAGCAGTCATAGCACTGAATTAGCGCTAGAAAGAGGCATCATTAGAGAAGGTGCAATAAGGCCACATAATTGTTTGTAACACAAGACAACTCAAGGTAGGAGGCGAGACCCCTGGTAGGAATACACGTTACTGAATAATCTGAACTCTCAGACGAAGACAATGCAGGCAGCCAGGTGGCTTGTTCTGAACATTGCAAGCGCAATGTTTAGGGACGAACACAACACATTCTGATTTGAACTGACGTTGAATATCCCTATTAATTATTACTACAAGCAATGGAAATGGCTATCACACGCGGTAGAGTGGCAAGTCTCTTGAGGAAGGCAATTGCAAGAACAGATCATCGGTTACATTACATCACTTTACATTACGAAGTCGATATTCGTCAACTTTTATTACAAGAGCAAGATTTTCACTGGAGCAAAGCCAAACTGATCATTAACACAAGTTGGACGAAGGGGAAGGAATTTTCATCAGTCGTGACACAGCGCTAATTGTAGAATACATGTTAACTGAATAATCTGAAGTCTCAGAGAAGTCAAGCACCAAGGTCGATCATTCTGAACAAGGCAAGCGCAAGGTTTACCGTCGAACACAACACAAACACAGAAAGGAAACGATCATTACATGCGTCGGTGCAAAGTGTGCAGGAAAGCAATTGTAAGAACAGATCACTGGCTACATCACGTTGCATTGCCAACTCGATATCTGTAAATTAAATTTACAAGCAAAGAAGAAAAACGAACTTGTCACCGTCTGTCTTCTGATGCATACATTACATGGTAAATCGTTAATCTCTACAGCTAGGGAAAGCTACACATTGTTGCACAAAAAATTTGCGTGCAGCTTTAACCAGAACACACACACAGCACCTAGTTCTATCTAGTTGTACCCCTGTCAACACCTGAGATACGGAAACCCGAGGGGATTAGTACGTCCTTGAAGAAGGCTGCTGCATCCAGTCCCAGCAAACGCCGACGAACTCGTGGGCGGGTAGTAGGCGTAGCTGCTCCCTGTTGTCATGCCGCCACTCCACTGCCCGTACACTGTCTCCGGCCCGAGCGCAAGCATAGCGTCAAAGGTGGCTTCCGCCACCACGGGTAGCGGACCCCACGGCGTCTGGATGAGCTCGCCGCCAGGCCCCGGCACCGGCGGTGGCTCAACGATCGGCTGCTGCGGCTCACCTCGCAGTGACCAGTCCACGGTGAACTCTTCGTGCTCAGACTCTGGGACGGGCATATCTCCGACGGTGGCTTGGGCCGCCAACACCGGGCCACACGGTAGCTGGATGAACCGGCCGTCATGCTCCGGCTCGGTGGCGATTGGCTGCTGCAGTCCCTGCTCCGGCACCGGCTCGCCGTTTCGCAGCATGCTCTCGTCGACGTAGAAGTTGATGTCCTCGATGTTGAAGTCGAAGTCGCCGCCTGGGCCTGCTGGCTGCTGCACGGCAACCTCCTGCACTTGTTGTGGCTGTGGCTGATAGCAGGGCATCATCGGATAGAAGGCGATTTCTTGCTGCACCTGCTGCGGTTCTTGCTGCTGGATCAACTTGGTTGGCGGCGCCTCGGGATGGTCGTCACCGCCGCTGGCCTTCCTCTTCTTGGTAGCCTTGGACTTCTTGCTGGAGGACGACGTAGACGCCGACGACTTCTCTTTCGCGCGAGGAGAGCGGTAGACCTTGCACAGCACGAAGTTGCCGGCGGCGGTGGCGTCTTCAATTTCCTTCTTGTCGGCGTCGGCGATGTCATATTCGGTCATGCACCACCCCAACCTGTGGATCGATCGAGCGGAGGGGTTCGTCCTGAGGCCGTATGAGAAGGTGCAGGACGTGCCGCCACCGGATCCATGCACGTCCTTGGCGCCTAGCTCCGAGTGCCAGTACGCGCCGCCGCCGTCGGTGACCGAGCGCTGCCTGTGCCCGCTGAGCCTGCCTTGCTTGTTGGTGAATTTCTTGGCGTGGTAGAAGTACCAGATCCTGCCGTGGCCGCCGTAGTCGAGACCGGTGCCCGGCACGTGCTCCAGATCGGCGACGAGAACCTCGGGAGGGGCGTCGCAGACGTCGACGCGGTGGACGACGAAGCGGACGCCGTCATAGTTGCCTCCGGCGCGGAGGCGGCGCAGAAGGGCGATGGCATCCTTGTCGGTGAGGCGGCGACCGTCGTTGGAGGCCATGTCGCCGAGATGTCGTAGCTTGGTTCCGATGATGGATCGACGGCGATCAATCGACTTTGGGTGGATCGATGTGGAGGCGTACGTGCGTGAAGGTGAAGGTTGTTGCACACGTACGTTGGCGGCAGAGGTGGGAGGGAGCCTTATATTGGCCGGGCCGACGGTGCGATTTTGCTTCGGCTCTCCTTTTTCGATTCATTTCGTGCGTGTGTCGGATCGATGGATTTCGCTTGTTTTTGCCGCGAATTTCAGCAAAAAAAACAGTACACGGGTTCGGCTACTCTGCAACTAATCGCGAGAAAATAGCTAGGGCACCCACCTCCCCGTTGGTTCTAGAATTGATGCGCCGCCGCCATTTCGTGTCCCAAGCAAGGGCGCCCGCCTCCCGTTGGCGTTGGACGTATGTAATACCGCGCCGTCGCCGTCGCCGTCGCGCCGGCGCCACGAACATGCTCGTCGCCGGGCGGGCACTCCAGCCAGCGCTCCGCGCGCGCCTGGTGCTCGGGGCGTTCCGGGCCGCGCGGGCGCACCGGCTTGGTGAGCGCGGAGTGCGTTCGTGACCAATGCACACACCGGCCAGGGCGTTCCTCAAGTTAATAAGGCTTGCTCTGAGCTCCAGTACGTCTTGCACTGAGTTCAACGTGTATGCAAACAACAGAGGATCAGATCAACACTATTGGTTGTATTGCATCCCAGACCAGACGATGAGCTACACTAGGAGCTATGCACTGATTCGGCTGTACTCAAAATCCCCTGTTAGTTAATGACAGCCTAAGGTGCTTCCGTTAGACTCCCAAGCAAGAGATTCTTGCATAAACATCTATGGTTACAGGCACAGCATCTGTAGTGCGGACGAAGAGCGTTCTGATAAGGCATTAGACTCACTTGTTCAGAGAGCTTCGTTGATCATTATACTGAGAGAGAGACAGTCCAATTCACCATGCCAAGTGTGATGAATGCCTGTGCTGATCTGAGTGTGCCAAACACTTGGATTCTAGAATGAGATTTACTTATTCTTTGTGGCAATTCGCAGGCTTAGAAATTGAGGATGTACTCATATCCCTGTTAGGTGTACGGGTCTTAAGACTGCAAAGAAGAAATTTGATAAGAGAATACCATGTCTGCATGCTTTTCTGGAAGTAAATGAGTTGCATTTCTTGTTGTTCTCGTTGCTTTGCTTGCAGCAGCCATCGAGGACTGGTCGATGAAGTTTAACCTTGGGCCATTCCCTTTTTCTTTTCTCCAGATGAGCGGCAGCATATATCTACTCTGCATTCCACCTGCCTACCTGTACCACAATTGTGGAAAATTACAAGGGATTTTCGTAGTCATAAAATCAAATGGGATCGACAACAATGTGGTGATGAGATGAGAGTATGGGAATTGTAGATGCAAGATTAGCAATGCCAACAGGAGTCAAGATGGCAACGGGGAATTCCCCGTCGGGTTTGGTCACCCCATCCCCGTCCCCATGAATAAGATTTCCCCTGACATCCCCTATCCCCGCAAGAGCTCACGGGGGTACGTTCATTCCCCATCCCCGAACCCGAGCAGGGGAATCCATCCCCGACGGGGTCCCCATCCCCGTGATACAAGTGATGAAGTTTGGAAAGAAATTAACGAAATCAACAACAATCTGGGAGAAATATTCTCAACACATCTTGCGCACCAAATAAGATTGTCTAGTTTACAAATCACAGCTCATTTGCTGCCAAAATCGCAGGAAATAACAAACAAAATCTCACTACACACATCCTTGTGTCAGGAAGAGAAAGCAGATGCTAAATGGCGAGATACAACTCCGTTGTCTACTAGCACCATGAGAAAAAAATAGATGCAACACGGCAACAGGCAACCACCATCCTTCTTGCAATGCAGATCAAGGTACCGAGTAGTAGTTTTCCGGCGCAGGGGGCAGCTCATGTGCGAGGCAGATCCAGACGTATCCATGTCAAGCGGTGGCCATGGCGTCGAGGTGCTGGCTGCAGATCCAATCCTCCGACTCCGACGAGTGCAGGAGCAGGCCCGCACGAGGTGACGAGGCCGACTCCGACGAGTGTAGGGCTGCAGCCTTCCGAGCTGGGGCGCTGGGCGGCGTTGCACTTCCGCGACTGTGACCGTGCAAGGCAGCAAGAACGAGAGCCGCGAGACAGAGGCACAGGGCGCGGCGCGAGTGAAGTGAACGAGCGGCGGCTAGCGGCTGGATAAGGTCTGAGGCATTAGGGTTGAATGGGCGGGTCGGCGGGGATCGGGGACGGGGACCAGGAAACCATCCCGTCCCCGTCATCCCCGACGGGGATAGTTTTCCTACCCCATGGGATTAATTTCCCTCCATCCCAGTCTTCTTGGAAGCCTTTCTCCATGTTCCATGTAATTTGGTCCCCGATCCATATTGAAACAGGAGATGATTGACAGATCAAAATCTTCAAAGAATCTGTTGCCATAGAGCCATGTTTTAGACCATGAATATCTCTTGCTACTGAAATTGAACTAATCTATAATAGCATGCTGCATTAGCTGGTATGTGTATTCATAATCTGAAGATAGGCAATGCCATACATAGGGTGACTACATACTATATGATATCCATGTTAAGTTTTTGGAACAACAGAAAGGTTTCGTGGTGTAGTTGGTTATCACGTCAGTCTAACACACTGAAGGTCTCCGGTTCGAACCCGGGCGAAGCCAAATCTTTTTATTTTCTTTATGATATGCACTGTCACATTTTTGTTTTGCTTCTCCTGCACAGCAAGAATCTCCAATGTTCTTTGCCTGCAGAAAGTAAACATTCCTTTCTGACAATGAAACGATGGTTAACATCGTGAATGCCCGTCTCAAGCAAGCTGAACCATGGATCATAAACCCCTTCACATCTGATTTTAGATATCAAAACCAAAGGAGTGTCCCATCAAGTCCTCAAGGTTAACAGGAATGACAATGTAACAACTCACAACCTTGCTTCGAACTGTGTGTGCACATAATCGCCACCATCTCGATTCTCCGTTGCTTGTCTTCTCCTGAAGGTACGTGTGCAGTGTGCGTGTGATGGTAGCTGGAGTAAATGAATTTCATACAAGGCCCAATTTATAACCTCATTCAGCCCAGTTCTGCTGTGAAGTACAGGCCGAGCCCAGTTCTAATGCGCCGAGGCCCATCAAGTATATAGGAACAGGCCGAGGCCAGCTCTGACCCCTCTTCTCAGCCTCTAGTCTCTCTCGTTCGGGCGCCCCTCTCATTCCCGGCGGCGGCGGCGGCGGCGGCGGAGCGGAAGGAGAAGGAGCAGCAGCTGACGACGCCGAGGAGAGGCTTCCCACCCCCGAGGAGCGGCCATGGTGAGCGCCGCCACCCCTCCGTTCTTCCCCGATACTTTGCGCTCGCTCGCTCGCTGTCGTGTTGTAGATCTGTGTGTCGCCGCTGTCTATGTTTAGCCAGGCGTAGGGTCACGCTCTAGGTTCTCTTCTCGATCCGGTAGGGTGTCCGTGTTGCTCGTGGCGGCGGTCGGTGATTCATGGATTGCTACCAGATAAGGGTTGGTTCCTGCAGCTCGCCTTTTGGCTTCCGTCGCGCAGCTTTGTATGTTTAACTGATGGCATACGGCAATGGCTGCTTAGACGTTCTGTATGTACTATGTGTAAAAGCGCTTGGAATTCTATGTGTATACTGTCCTGATCTTGTAGCAGTAAATTCGTGCATGGGATGCTATCTTCAATCTCAGTGATTTTGTTGTCCATCTGAAAAAAATCAGATTGATGAAGTTTCCATCCGTGCTCAGTAGTAGCTTGCTATGATCAGGTTGCAGTTTAAATAGACCTTTCTATTCTGCTTCAGGCATAACGGTGATTGGTTATCATATTGTTTGTGCTGATGAAGGATTCTCCTCATGCTTTGTCACCATTGTATCCCACTGTTTAGCAAGATTCTTCACTGAAGATGCATTTGTTATCTTTTGTTTAATGCTTTTGTTGGGTTACTGGGTCATATGATGGCATGAAATCTTTGAGACCTGATTATTTCTCATGATGACAACCATAAGCATATCTTCTGAGGACCGTATGAAGTTCCAATTTGAGTTTTCAGTTTCTTTTTTTTTCCAATTTATATATTGAACTTGTTTATAACGCCATTTGGACAACTACCCTAAGTTTTAATTGGTTTATTAGTTGCTACAATAATTACTTATCGTTTGCCTCATATCCATCAAATGTTGTTTTAACATGTGCAATTTGTTTGATGTTGTATAGGTGAATGTTCCTAAGACCAAGAAGACCTACTGCAAGAACAAGGAGTGCAGGAAGCACACTCTCCACAAGGTTACTCAGTACAAGAAGGGTAAGGATAGCCTGGCTGCCCAGGGAAAGCGCCGTTATGACCGCAAGCAGTCAGGATATGGTGGTCAGACCAAGCCCGTCTTCCACAAGAAGGTAATGCAAGTTTAAGACATATCTTTGTGTGATGATATGATTGATTTCTCAATGCTTTACAGTGTCATCTGTTTGGTGCCAACATGAATGTCTGATGGTACTTACGATTCTATATGCCTGTTGCGTACACAGCTTGTTTTATGACAAATGTTGTGATTTTCAGGCCAAGACTACCAAGAAGATTGTGCTGAAGCTGCAGTGCCAGAGCTGCAAGCACTACTCACAGCACCCGATCAAGGTACCTTATTTCTCTTGGGCTGAACATGCTGTTGAACCAAGTATTTCTGCCTGTGTTTGCTCACTTTTTTCTGCTTCCTGTGTCACAGAGGTGCAAGCATTTTGAGATTGGTGGAGACAAGAAGGGCAAGGGGACGTCTCTTTTCTAAATCCGCTCATAACCTATCTGGATGCTGAAGTTGTGGGGACTATACTGTTCTTAAAACTTGTTGGCAAATTTTAATGTTACTAGTATACTATAGTACTTAAACATGCTATGTATCCAAATTCCAACCCCTGGCAATTGCTTTGAGTATATTGGGTCGAGTTTTGGCTAAATGAAGTTTTGTAGTTTGAATCTTCATTGCAATGTGTGTTATTTGAGTCTGAAGCTTGAATTTTTTTAACAGCAAAAATGGTTACAGGTAATGTTATTGTTTTGCTGAATGGGAGCAGAGTTGAAACTTAAAAGTCTGCACAGTTCTGTGTCATGTTTCTGAATGGAAACGCGCCGTGTGATAGTGTGGCAACAGATTTGCTTTGTTGTGTACATTTGGATCATGGCCAAACATTGCGTGCAACCTGATTCCTGCACAAACATTTGGATCATGTGCTCGTCATGTTTACTACCTGATTCCTGCGCAGACATCAGTGCCAGTGCTTGTCATTTTACTACTTGTATCATGGGAGGCGTTGCATGCTGAAATTTTCAATCAGCCTGTTCAGCTGGACTTTGGCTGATTTGCTGTGATAAAATAAGGGACCAGAATTCTTTTAGGTAAAACAAGAGTTGGATTTTCAGGTATCAAGGAAATTCATCAATCTTGTCAGATCCGAGTATGATCATATGCAACAACAGGATCTAAGCCCATAAACACTTAAAATTCAATGTATGGGAGTGGTTAAAGCACCAAACAACTTTGCCCCGAGAAGCAAGTAAACATGCCCAGTTGGCTCTTGCTACGTGAAGTCAGAGTATGACGAGTTAGGACTTGCTACGTGAAGTCAGAGTATGACGAGTAAGGAACCGTCAACTCATTGGTTAAATTTTGAGAGAGATGATCAAAGAAGTGATGGGGTCAGAAAATGTAGTCCACGAGGATGGTGGCCTACAACATTTAGCTTTAAACAAGTAGAAACCAAGGTTACACGAATAAATCATGTTTTTCCAGAGCCGTGCTTGTGCCTATGCTTGTGCCTACACCATTTCCCATCTGCTCGAAGCTAAGAAGATGCAATAATCCTAAATTATAGTATGCTAATATCTTTGAAAGGATATACAGTCAAAAAATACATCTGGAACCCAATCAACTAAGTATGCGAGCCATCGAATATGCCTGTAAACTAACAAATATACAAAATGTAAGGTAAAGTTTTGCTATGGTACATCAAAGTTGTGTGACATTGGCCATCACATATTGAAATTTCTATGTTATATTGCATTTCATAATAAAGTCGTGGTTATTTTTTTTTTTTAGAGACCAAGAAATGTTCTTTAAGAAAAAAACAGAGACCCAGATTCTTAACGGTGAGAGAAAGGCTATTAAAAAAAAAAAATCGACGCTGTCCAGTGAAGGCCGGGCCTAATTTAGAACCTAGGCCTGCTGTCACTGCACTACAGAGCCGAAGCCCAAAAGGCCCGTCAGGGGGCAAATCGGTGAATCCCGCAAACTAAAACCCTACGCCAGCAAGTATATATATATATACCATCCCAACCCTAGTCCTCTCTCTTGTTATCCCAGCAGCGGCGGCGGAGCGGAAGGCGAAGAAGGAGGAGCAGCAGAAGGCGGAGCCGAGGAGCGGCTTCCCCACCCCGAGCTTGCAGCCATGGTGAGCGCCGCCACCCCTCCGTTCCTCCCCGCTGCTTTGCGCTCGCTCGCTTCTGTGTAGATCTGGACCGCCGCTGCCGTCTTCGTTTGGTTCTGCGTAGAGCCGTCGCTATAGCTGCCTCTAGTTTGCTCCGCGGTTCTTCTAGCTCCGGTAGGGTTTCCTTTTTGCGCGTAGTGGCGGCGGCGGCTGATGCGCGGTTGGCTGCCTCAGTTCTTCGGCAGAGATTATAGCCGTTTGTTTTGGGTTTTGTCCGTCGCCAATTCGCTGTGTTTAGCACACCCCACCAGCCAAGCCACTCACCGATCTATTCCTCCAAAACAAAATCCGGATCAAGCCATGTCGGATCGATCCCAACATTCATGTGCTGTCGACCTATAGCCGTACAGGGTTTTCATTCAGAAGAAAGCCTGTAGATTGTACATCAGTTTCCTGTTTCAAGTCTGTATTTGATCTTGTGAGGTACAGTATCAGATTCCTGGATTATTGAGGATGGGACCAGGCTTAGGACATAGTTTTGTTGAAGAGCTTGTGGTCACGGGTAATTTTTATCTGGAGTGTTAAACATGATGCTTTCAGGATGTATATAGGAATAATGGAATTATGCTAGGAATGGCTTTCAAGTAACACTTTTATTGTGATCTGTGTCATCTTTAAATGATAAGCTGGAAGTTGATTTTCTTCACCAACTCACATTACTGAAATTGTGATCTTGGTCATGTTTGAAATGGAAGTATTCAGTTAATCTCTAGGCTTGTTCTTACTTTTAACAACTGATGAAACCCGTATGGGTTCCTCATCATACCACTTTATTGGTGTCTATTCTGCATTTCTGATCATTATTGTTTGCAATCCAGGCTAGGGGATTGAAGAAGCACTTGAAGAGGCTCAATGCGCCCAAGCATTGGATGCTGGACAAGCTTGGCGGAGCTTTTGTAAGTAAACAAAATCTTCTAGCTTTGGTGCCTTCATTGCTATGTAGTTGTCCATCTGTCTGATGTTTTAGCTTGGTCTTTTCTGTAGGCTCCCAAGCCATCCTCTGGACCTCACAAGTCCAGGGAGTGCCTGCCTCTGATCCTCATCATCAGGAACAGGCTCAAGTATGCTCTGACATATGGTGAGGTCATTTCTATCCTGATGCAACGCCATGTACTTGTTGATGGCAAGGTCAGGACTGACAAGACCTACCCTGCTGGGTTCATGGGTATGCCAACATCTCTGTTAATGTTGAAAGATGCTTACTTATAAGTCTATTTTTTATTGCTGATGTGTGACGTCCTTTTTGGCAGATGTCATTTCCATCCCCAAGACAAATGAGAACTACAGGCTTCTTTATGACACCAAGGGTCGCTTTCCGTCTTCACCCAATCAGGGATGAGGATGCTAAGGTTAGGCCAACTTATCTTCTGGAACATTTCTCATTGTTCTAATTGAGCATTAACTTGATAGATGTGAGGATCTGCCTTTATTTTATCTCTGTCTCTTGTCCTTGCTATATTGTGTCTGCTGTATGTATGGAAGACTTGCACTGAAAATGTTTGTGCTACAATCTGTAGGATTATTAATCAATATTGCCTGTCAATCTAGCCTTTTATATTGTTGAAAATTTCCATGCCTTTTCATAGCGCGCATCAAATGCTGATCCCTATTTATTGATTTGTTTGCAGTTCAAGCTTTGCAAGGTTAGGTCTGTTCAGTTTGGCCAGAAGGGCATCCCCTACCTGAACACCTATGATGGCCGCACCATCCGCTACCCTGATCCCGCTCATCAAGGCCAATGACACCATCAAGATCGATCTGGAGACCAACAAGATTGTTGACTTCATCAAGTTTGATGTTGGCAATGTCGTCATGGTGACTGGCGGAAGGAACACTGGGCGTGTTGGTGTTATCAAGAACAGGGAGAAGCATAAGGGCAGCTTTGAGACCATCCACGTTGAGGATGCCCTGGGCCACCAGTTTGCCACCCGCATGGGCAACGTGTTCACCATCGGCAAGGGCAACAAGCCTTGGGTGAGCCTGCCCAAGGGCAAGGGTATCAAGCTCTCCATTATTGAGGAGCAAAGGAAGAGGGATGCTGCTGCCCAGGCTGCTGCCAACGCATAAATCCTCTGAATGTGCTTGGAGTTTTGCTATGTCTAGTTTATCTGCAAGGATATAGAACTATGTTCTGAGACTACCATGTTTAAGTTTTGCCTGATGCTTGTTGGTTCGTGAACGATGTTTACAGCTTTAGCTGTAATGCTGTGACTCGACTATCTATCTATCTATCTTAATTCAACCGTGTTGTCGACAACAAGCCAACTTATTTTGCTTCCCTTTTGCTTGAGCCATGGTGGTTAATGTTATCTTGTTTCGTACACCCTCCTGACTTGTTTTATGGTAGTTCCAATGGATAGTTTCTTGAGCAGTTTCCAAGAGCAATAAATTACAACATAGATCCAATTCTTGCAATGTATGGTTTCATGAGTAGTTTCGAAGGCAAAAGAAAATTAATGAACATCACAGAAAGCGCATGATGAGATGTAGCAAGGATATATGTATAGCAGGCATGCGGTCACAAATCAATATCCAATTGGTGTTCAACGAGATCAACTCTGATATATCCATCGTGTGCTTTGACGATGTTGACTTGCTTCCCTTCAATCATTCACGCACAGGCACATTGCACCGACAAGTCTGCAGGTCGCGAGTAGCTAGGCGGACGAGGTGCGCGGCGTGCACCGGTGGGGGGATCGAGTCCGTGGTGCTGATAGATGATGGTGAGTGCGCTGCACACCGGATCCTGAGTGCGTCTTTGGAAAGCACCGCGACGGCCCCGAGCTCTCAGCCACGCTCCGGGAGGACGCGAGCGTGTCTGCGTGTGGGAAGAGAATATGGAGGGGGGACGCGAGAGCGCACTACCGGAGCAGGAGATCCGCTCGGAGAAGGCAGTTTCACTCGCTTCCTTGTGCATCGGCGTACAGACTTCGTTTCTTTTCTAAGAAAACGATTCCTATAGTTTTATTACTTCTCTCTCTAATAAATCTACTAGTGCCACATCAGCAATTTGCTTTATTGTCAGGATAATTAATAAAGATAGAAACCATCGTAAATATCTTATTGAGACTGTCCTTATAAAACATGAGATTGTAGATTACAGATACCAAGGAGAGAATTGATCCCGTCCAAGTAATATCATGCCAAGCTGCCTACATTAATTGGGTTTGGTTTCGTAATCGCTTTATGATTAGTAACATGCAGCTGGCCGATGCCTTCTTATGCGCTGAGGACTCAAGATTCAAAACAAGTAAAGGTTGCATGCAACGCTAGCTTAAAATGCCATGTCCGTGTTAAATCGTCATTACTAATCCCTTCAACTTGAGAGAACATACGTCTTAGAATAGCCATGCGCCTTACAGACCGGGTCTTCCAGAAAAACGCAAGAACGCCCTGCAAACCGGTCCGGAGACCGGTCCGGAGGGAGTAGTGTTTGCCCTTCAGATATTATGGATCTTGTGAATTCTTCTGTCACTCGAAATAGGAAGAATGCAATTCTTTGGGTTTTACCATTCATAGCTCTGGACCACGGATTAGTTCCCCTGTATCTGCCCTTTTCTTGAGCTCTAGCCTGTACCGATCTTAGGCGGCACGGACTGACAAGTAGGCAGATGATGACATGAAATGATGGCTTGTCAACTCCCATGATCAACGTGATCAATCAATGAAAAACGGCACTTCATTCATACGTATTTCTCTCTATTTTCTCAGACATTCAAAGAAACAGGGAAAGAGGAGAGTCCCCAGTATTGATCCTTGCAGCCGTGCTTCTCATGAGTCATACCGGAGTGTCTCGAACCATCATAGAGATTGTCAGCTTCAGCTAAAAAACCGTTTCAACTTATCAACTTTTTCTTCTCACGTCAGTTTATTTTTTTGGCTTATCAGGCCATCACTATCATTGCAGTTTATGCTGCCATATTTGTGATAAACAGAATAGAATGAAGAAACAACAAATCCATCTTATCTTATATATATGTATGGATATAGAGTTACTTATATATATACTTCATTGGTATATTAAGGAGTACATGATAGCTTTATGCACTCACTCCTATGCATATATAACACATCTCGAATCCTCGATTCTCCAATCTACTATCTACCAGGACTAGTTTACGTCGATTCTCCTATACCTCAATCTATCTACGAGTAGAGCAGTATAAACCTTGTTTAGCTAGTGACTTGACATCTTTGTGCTGTTGAATTGAATATGAATCCCACGCGCTTGCATATTGCTAGTGGCACACTGGCACTTGATCACCTTGTCCAGCACCACCACGCCGGTGGTCCCTGCAGTCGCCACCGGCAGACTCAGTGGGCACGTGACGGCCAGCTTGTACCTGCCGACATGGACAGGTCTGTACGTGAGCTCCCCGGAGAGCTTCAGTTCTAACGATTCCAGCTGCCCGCCTGCCGTGGTCTCCTTGACCAGCTCTGCCACGCCGTCGCTCCCCAGCAGCGCGGCCCTTCTCTCGCCGACGGCGGCCAGCCTGAGCTCGTCGCTCTCCTCCGGCTTAACCGAGCGCCCCGCCTCTGCCAGCCGCGCGCCGTCGAAGCGTCTCCCCGCGAAGCAGAGGTCGACGTCGAGCGGCGCGGCGTGCTGGGCGCGCATGGCCCAGTTGGGGTTGTGCACGGAGACGGTGAGCGACAGGTCGTACGCCACACGCCAGCGCCGTGCCGTTGCCGTTGCCGTTGCCGTTGGGTCCACCTCCGGCGAGGCCGAAGCGGGCGACGGTCGCGTCCTTCACGGTGACACGCACCGGGTAGCGGACGCCGTAGGCGAGAACCAGCATCATCACGACGAGCAGGATGAGCTGCACAAGGCAGGTGCAGCAGAGCGTGCGAAAGCTGTATCTTTTGTTGTCTCCCTCGCCCAGCGGCACCATCTTTTTGTTTTGTAGATCGATCGAGCACCAAAATCTCTTTTCTTCGTCGTCTTCTTCTTGACGCCGGAACTTTTCTTCTTTTTATTTATTATTTAAGAACAAAATTGATTGATCCTAGCTCAAGGATATGATTCGCTGAGGCTGAAACGCGCGGTTCCCTTATTCTTTAGTAGCCTGCCGCCGCCGCCTGCCTTCTTTTTCCAACTCGATGGGACATTTGGGACTCAAATCTGGGTCGGAGACAATACTGGCCTTATTTAGATCACCCCCAAATTCCAAGTTTTTTTCACTTTCTTTCCATCACATCAATTTGTTCGCCTTATTTAAAATATTTGTATAAAAAATAACTAATAAATCAATCAATATTCAAGTATCTTTTGATTGATAAAAGAAATTATAATAAAATAAATTATATTTATATAAAAAATTTGAATAAGATCAATTTCTACCATATATATGGAGCATTAAATGTTAGTAAAAAATAACAAATTACATGGTTTGGACGGAATCACGGAGGCATCTCTCTTTTTGAGCCTATTAGACCATGATTGGACAATATTTAAAATACAAACGTCCTACCTTTTCAAACACTCTTTTCCCCATCAAAACAAGGCCTAAACACTACCGAACAAGGCGCTAGTCAGGAGTATTGCGGATCTATTCCAAGTTCGTTGGCGTGCGTGTATTGCGATCACTGTAACTTTTCTACCAACCGAAGGAAAACACATATTTTATATATATATTATATATATATATATATATATATATATATATATATATATATATATATTATTCTACACCCTAGGTGTAGAATATTATTG
Organism: Chrysopogon serrulatus; assembly: GCA_015844335.1. Classification (NCBI taxonomy): domain Eukaryota; kingdom Viridiplantae; phylum Streptophyta; class Magnoliopsida; order Poales; family Poaceae; genus Chrysopogon; species Chrysopogon serrulatus. Next base: position 36,799 of record JADLZL010004476.1, on the reverse strand, counting down.
TACACCTAATACCGACCGATATTGAGTATCTTACCGACCAAAAAATATTGAATAATACTTAACGATACTTGAACCGCATTCAAGATTAATCGAAGAGTTGGTGTTCAGTAGTGTTTAGTATTTTTGAAATTTTCTTTAGTATTAGTCAGTATTACTCAGTATTAGCTACTGGGTGTAGAATATTATTCTACACCTAGGGTGTAGAATAACATGTGTATTTGACTCGTTATATAAATATAAAGTATTATTATTATTATTATTATTATTATTATTATTATTATTATTATTATACTATTACTATTACTACTACTACCTTCATATAATATAAATTAATATTGACAAAACTAAAAATGTCCTATTAAGTCTATATTAAATTAAATACAACCTCACTTAATATAATTTTTCTCCCATCGTAAAGCACAAAGAAGTTAACTTCTACTATGGGGACCTCTCTCAATTTTCCACGTGACAATTTAAGAATAGATTGGAGGATATAGATTCCATCCATTTGATTCGTTTAAAAATTAGCTGATCTAGATTCTAATAATAATTTCAAGTTTTGTTTATAAACAAAACTAAATCAATAACTAATCTTTAATCATATTATATTATATTTATTATTTATTTATACGAGGGAATACAAAATTAACAGAAATAAAGAAAAAACAAACTGACCCAGAGATGGAACGGTAGCAAAGGGAACTGATCCGGAAACAGGAACGGGCAAAGCGGAAAAGAGGAAATAGGAAAAACAGAGAGGCAAACAAAAAACGATAGTCGACCCATCAAAAAAAAAAAAAAAATCATTACGACTCTTATATTAACTTTTTAATTTAATTTTGTTTTTCTTCCCCTATGCCACCGTCATGTGTCTGTCTCTCTACTTGTCAATCCGTGCCGCCTAAGATTGGTTCGAGTAATCAGACATCAACAAAGGGCACATAACAGGCCAATTACTCCGTAGTCCAGATCTTCTTGTTAATAAAATAAGCGTTCCTGTTTTGAGTGACAGAATTCATAATATCAGAGGGCAAATATCATGAAACAAGATTCCATTAACCACCATGGCTCAACCAAACAGGAAAGCAAAACAAGAAGGCTTGTTGTGACAACACAGTTGAATAAGATAGATAGTCGAATTACAGCATTGCAGCTATAGCAAACATCGTTCACAAACCAACAAGCACCAGGCAAAACTTAAAAACATGATTTAGTCTTCTATATCCTTGCAGACAAACTAGACATAGCAAAACTCCAAGCACATTCAGAGGATTTATGCGTTGGCAAAAGACCTGGACAGCGGCATCCCACTTCCTTTGCACCTCGATGATGCTCAGGTTGATATCCTTACCCTTGGGCAGGTTCACCCATGGCTTGTTGCCCTTGCCGATGGTGATGAAGGTTGCCCATACCGGTGAGGCAAACTGGTGGCCGAGGGAATCCTCGACGTGGGGGTCTCAAAGCTGCCCTTATGCTTCTCCCTGTTCTTGATAACACCAACACGTCCAGTGTTCCTACCGCCAGTCACCATGACCACATTGCCAACGTCGAACTTGATGAAGTACACAATCTTGTTGGTCTCCAGATTGATTTTGTTGGTCAGGGTAGGTGCGGCCATCATAGGTGTTCAGGTATAGGGGATATGCCCTTCTGGCCAAACGGAATAGACCTAACCTGGCAGAGCTTGAACTGCACACAGATCAATGAAATAGCAATCAGGGTTTGACATGTACTATGAAAAAGCATGGGGATTTTCGCCAATATAAATAGATACATTGACAAAGCAATGCTTGTAGCACAAACATTTTCAATACAAGACTTTCATGCATACAGTACAGCAGATATACACAATATAGCAAGGACAAGAAACACAGATCAATAAAGAGTATTACAAACTTCCAATTGCATACAAATGAAAACAAGATCCTCACAGCTATCAAGACCACGCCTAACTTGGACAATGAGAAATGTTGCAGAAGAGAATTGGCCTAACCCTCATCCCTGACTGGGTGAAGACGGAAGCGAACCTTGGTGTCATAAAGCAGCCTGTAGTTCTCGTTTGTTTTGGGGATGGAAATGACATCTGCCAAAAAGGACGTTATAAATCAGACCCCAAAATAGTCTTACAAGTATCTGTCTACATTAACAGAGATGTTGGCATATCCATGAATCCCAGCAGGGTAGGTCTTGTCAGTCCTGACCTTGCCATCAACAAGTACATGGTGTTGCATCAGATAGAAATGACCTCACGGTATGACAGAGCATACTTGAACTTGTTCCTGATGATGGGGATCAAGAGGCAAGGACTCCCTGGACTTTTGAGGACCATAAGATGGCTTGGGAGCCTACAGAAAAGACCAACCTGAAACATCAGACAAATGGAGAACTACAAAACAATGAAGGTGCCAAAGCTAGAAGATTTTGTTTACTTACAAAAGCTCCACCAAGCTTGTCCGGCATCCAATGCTTGGGCCCATTGAGCCTCTTGAGATGTTTCTTCAATCCCCTAGCCTGGATTGCAAAACAATAATGATCAGAAATGCACAACAGATTCCAATAAAGTGCCAGCATAAGCAACCCATCTTGATTTCATCAGTTTTTGGAAGTCAGAACAAGTCTAGAGCTTAAATGAATGGTTCCATTTCAAAAATAGATCAGTGTCACAATTTCTGCAAGTAGTTAAAGAAAAATCAACTAACTTCTACTTATTATTTACAGTGCCACAAATCACAATAAACACGTTGCTTGAAAGCCATTCCTAGCATAATCCAGTCATTCATATGTACTCACATTTAATACTCCAGATTAGATTACCCATGACCACAAGCCCTTCAGCAAAACTATGTCCTAAGCATTGTCCCATCCACACAATACTGCACCCAAGAATCTGATGCTGCACCTCACAAGATCAAATACAGGCTTGAAACTGAAACAACCAACTAATAAATCAACCCTGTATGGCTCTAGTCGACAACATGTTAATGTTTTGATCAATCCAACATGACTTGGTCCGGATTTTGGAGAAATGGATCGGTGAGTGGTTTGGCTGGTGGGATGTACTAAGTGCCGAGTTAGTGAAGGATGAAGCGCAATTGGCTGGTGGGAAAAGCTAGCTTGTTCAGTCTGTTGGAACCCAGTTTAATTTGAGAATCTGCTTTGTCCGGATCCCCCTCTTTGGCAACTGTTGCCCAGCCTGAATTAGGTTTGTGATGTGGGTTAGATATTCAAGCTGTTATTCAGCTCATTAACAAAAAAAATAATATCAATATGGGAAGAATTAATTAAAAGTATATACACTTGGCAGTATATATTAACCATAAATATAAATCATCTTTACCTCACTCAGCCTTTATAGAGAATCAGATCCCATAAAAAAATTACTACAGCTGATCAGTTGTGCTGGATATGCCAATTGATTATTTCTGTATGGAAATATAGCATATATGTCAGCTAATATCATCAGTGAGGTTCAGCATACGTTGAACTGCAGTCAAGCTCATACAGGGTCCCATGTAAATGTTGTAATTTTCCCAAAAAGAAAATTTGGTAATTGGTATATGTGTTCTCTATATTTTTAGATGCATAATTATCCAGTTTCATGGACATATAATGTTCTACCATAGTATATATTGGAAACAATTCATGTATACTTAAGGAATTTGTATCATGAGGAATAACAGAAGAAATGAAAAACTCAATAGAGGTGACAAGCATCAGATGGTGAAAGGTACATCACTGAACTATCTGCATTTGCCAGGTTGAGAAATTCATTCTTTCCATCTGCAGTTGATACTTAAAATTGATATAAAATCTAAATCAGCATTTTCGAGTACTTCACTTTGTAAGAAAGAAGACCTGAAAGCAATCACCCGTGTCGTCTCAGAGAGGTGACACAGGGGCGACTGCGCCTCCCACCTCTGACCTCCTCTGCAGCCTCCCTATCTAATAAGAATCGCAGCAAAGCTTTTGCTGTCCCTTTGAAAAAATAAACCAGCATTTTCTTGTTATGTATCAAACTCCAGTGATATGTGTAGTAAAACATGATATACCAAATCTTGTTTTCAAACACATATACCCCTCATGCTGGAATATGAATTCATTATAGTTCTTTATAGCTTCAACAGATCAATCTTGGTGAGGACCCACGAAGTTGAGAACAAACTTACTGCTGCGATGAAGCCTCAACACTGATATTTATAGCTGAGAATATTATGAACATCATGATCAGGTAGCTGCCATCACCGGACCTATGCTGAATGTTGTTCAGTCTCACTTGTAAAATCTGACCGTATGTACTTAGACAACAAGGGTAATTAAAATATAGCAAGAGGCCTTAAGGCTTCCAAGTTTCAACATACCTGAATAATAAATTAATAACATTATGTAATATGTATTATTAATTAACTGATAAAAGGTAAATATGGTGCTGTTCATTGTCCTTTTTTTCTTTTAGGGTTTATTTAGGGTTTAGTTCACCAATGTACCTAAATGAACTTGCTAGAATAACGTTTGAAACTTGATATCATCCTAGCAGAGAACCAACTTGCACATTTGTTAGCACCACATAATGACCCTATTTCCTAGAAGTTGACAAGGAATACAAAGGAAGAGATGGAAATTTGCTTCTCTAAGTTTTGATCAAATTTCCTAAGTCTTAACCTGAAGGACCGTAGGCTGAGAAATAGAAAATATAGCGCACATTCATTAAAGTTAATGCAGTATATTTAAGCATGTACACCACCATATTAGCAATTAGAGTTGCCAAGGCTGTCTAGCTGAATTATTGTGATTGAAAATTGGAATTAGATCAAAGTGAGTAAAAAAAATGAGTTGGATACATTTAGCTAGTTCATCAAACAACTTGTATGTATGGAGATTAACATACAACAAAAGGAAAAACTCAAATATATTTGAGCATGTAGAAAATGTGCCTGAGTTGGTGGCACATGTACCTTTATCAGTCATAGAGCCCCAATCGGTGTCGTCACGCTGGATATGGGCATTGCTCATCCTACAGGATCGAGTCCTCTGCTCCTCCCACAGCTCTCTGCATCTCCTTGCTGTTGCATCTTGCAAGCACCCAGTCCGTGGGCCAACAGGAGTCACTTGCTGTAGTAAAAAATAGACAATATGGTAAATGCTTCAGGCTTTCTATCTTTCAAACAAAAGCAAAGGAAAAGCAGATTTTCTTTTGCTCAAATTTTACTAATATTTAAATGGAAGTTGTAGATTTTATTTGTCGATGCATATTTCAGAAATAGGCATATCAAATTTCACAAATGCAAGCAGCTTAGATCTGAATAGTAGCAGACATATTTAGCTGTGGGCTTAATGAGCTATATGCTAATAGGAAAACTTTAGCTGTGGACTTAATGAGCTATAAATGCTAATAGGAAAACATTCCCTGATGAGTTGTTTACAGATGGGATGGACCTTAATGATTCACTCTGCATTTTTTTTTTAAAAAAAAATGTTGGTAAGACTTTGGACAACAGTTGCATTCCAAGTTATGAATTTGGTCTTTAGCATGCTAGCAGAAGAGATTAGCACTGCAACCAAGATTAAATGGTTTGAAGCAAGCCATTTAGACACAACTGAACATCAATGAATGTCAAACATATTATTCTGTTATAAAAGTAACCTATGAAAGTATATGATATGCGCTACGCATAGATTCATAGCTGTAATATTTAGTGATAGTATAAGCAGATAAGTTCTTGTTTGAAGATACAACAATGATATGACAGAATCGGCGTGACCACGTGGCGATTCTGCTAGATGCTAGTTAACTGGATGTTTGATTGGATTTGGATAAACAGGTAGGTGGGTTGGACTGGGCTGGATACATAGGAAGTATTAATGGACTGGACTGGATAAGAGCCTCGGAAGGATAGGATTTTATTTGGATCAGCTCCATCGGACGTGGATATTAATCCATTGCCAGGTTGAGACGCATGCATCATGTATAGAACTATTTCAGTTACACAAGCAATGCTCCCCTCAAAAGAAGTCATATAAGTAATGCTGCCATCAAAAGAGATCAAACAAGTAATGCAGCGAGGCTAGTTAAGCAAAACAAGCCAAGGGATGCATCATTAGCCATGATCAAAATAGCATCAACCTATGTAGACATTTTATCTCTTAGGTGGAATGCTCAATTCACACCTATGTGCATAAACCAACAACACTTGATACATTTCAACTTATGTTCCTAAAAGAAGTCATAACAGTAATGTGATATGTTAAATAAATCAAGCAGAGAAAACCGCAGTCTGCATTCTAATAGGTACCAGGTTTGTACTACTGATTAGACTAGCATAAACTATCTCTCAAGGTGGAGCACTTTAGTTGTAGTTGTGGTACCTTGTCGAACTACATAGGGCTTATTGGTTGGGCCCCAAAATCTGCCTAGCCAAAACTAGGACAGTTCCAAAACCACAGTCTGCATTCTAACAAATACTAAATTTCTTGCATAAGTTTTGAAAACCAGAAATTGGCATGCCCTTGTTTTGGCCTGCCCTAATTTTGGCAGGGCAAATTTTCGAGTCTAACCAATCAGACCTTCAGTTTTGCATAAAGAAATTACTCAATACAATTGACCTAAGCACATGGACATACAGGGATACAAACATCACAGATAAAGTGACAAAAACAGTTAAAGATAGTATAAAAAGCATCCATAACAGTCCAATAACCAGGTTGATGAATTAAGCCATTATTAGGACTCCAATTATACCCTCATTAGTTTAAAGTTTAAGATTTAATGCCTCAAGCTGTAAAAACTGTACTATCAAATGATAGAATCAAGTAGATTAGCATATGAGGAAACAACAGCTAATAGAATCCAACTGACTTAGACTCAAACATGCTACTGATGTCCCCTCACTCAAACCCAAGTGCTTATGATATGAGGTACTGCCACTAATGCGCCATGGAACTAACCTACACATGCAGTTTAACCTTTGCATAGAAAATTCAGTCAATAGCTTTCGAAACTATTCAGTCATGCATAAGCTTACAACATAATAAAGTGTGTAAAATAATTAATTCTAGGAATTAAAAAATCATTAGATAGTGTGGGAGGAAGTGAGGGTGAACCTTGGATTGCAGACGATTGTAATCAGCGATATCAACCACGTCCTCTACGTCGTTGATGGTGGAGCGGAGCCTCACGGCCCACTGCTCCACGCGAGCCCTCTTCTCAGCAGGGATCCTCTCCGCCCGCTCCAGCATCAGCGCTAGGCGCGGCAGCACTCCAGACTCTAGGTACTGTAACTTCTCGGACTCATCGAAACCAAGAAAATCAAAACCCTCAGTAAGAATTTTGGTCACAATGGGTGACATGATCCAACTTGCAATAGATATGCCCCAACCAACTGCCGCAATGCTAGACTCTGGAACATAGAAAAGGATAAAAAATTAGAAATGACCAATAATGATCTAACTTATCCAAAATACTCCAACTCCATGAGAAGTAGCGCAGTACTGCAGCAGGACCACATGTAACGAAATAAAATCCAGTCATTTTACGCGGAAAGACAAGAGACCTGAATAATGAACAAACTCAAGGTGTCAAAGCCCAAGGTGCCCAATATTGTGCCCAATGTGAACATGTTAGTGCAAGGAATCCATTCAGGGACTCACCACGGCATGCTCTGCCATCTCTCCCAACTAAACACGGATCATTTTCCTCTAAAGAGGAGATTTACTGGAGACCAGAAACTGAAGGGGATCCAAAGATAAGATACCTGAGGTTGGGCAAGAGGCGCTGCGAACTGACTGGAGGCACGCAGCCGCCGTCCCTGGCTGCCGGTTGGTGTGGACTGTGGAGGTACAGCAGCGGCCCCTGCTTGGCCGCTGGGTGGCTGCCGGTTGGTGTCGAGATACGGCGGCCGGGCTGGTTCGTTGCCGCCCAGCGTGCTGCGGCGGCTGGGCTGGATGATGGTAGTCGCGGCGGCCGGGCGGGATGGGAGCAGTCGCGGCGGTCGGGCGGCGCAGCGTGGGAGGATAAGAGGCGGGCGACGGCGCTTCGTCGCTCCTCGCGTCCGCCGCGCGGTGGGGCGAGACGGGAGGGTGATGGAGCTGGCGACGAGGAGGCGGGCGCCAGAGCGTCCGCGCTCCTCGCGTCCGCGGCGGCAGGCGATGAGGAGACGCAGAGGCGCCGCCGCACCGGCGCGTCCGCGGCTTCGGGGCGAGGGAGCAGACCTCGGGAGTCGGGACGGAGCCGTTCGGCTGGCTGTTCTCCAGCTGTTGCAAAGCTGTAGGCGGTACGGTGCTACAGTACCCCCGTGAGTGAGGATGCTACGATGGCAGAGCGAACGGCATTTTGCCTGACGGAACGGCGCGGCTCGATGGTGGGGCGACGCGAGTGGGTCCAGAGCTGGAAAGAGGGACCAGCAGAGAGACAGCGGGCACCAAGGAACAGGAGGGGCGGGCCGGCGGGGGCGCGGGAACGGCGTTTTTGCCGGCTAATGCGTGCATGATTCTTTTTTTTTCTCCCAAAACATAAAAATATTGGCAGGTGCGCATATGTTAAATAAATTTCGTGGGTCAATTTTATCGCAAGGTTTCGTGGTGTAGTTGGTTATCACGTCAGTCTAACACACTGAAGGTCTCCGGTTCGAACCCGGGCGAAGCCAAACAACGTTAAATTTTTTTTTTCTGTTGTTTTGCTCGTCATCTCCCGCAGCGCCATGTTGGTCTTGTTCACTGTCGCGGGTGTTAATTTTTCATATTTTTTTCCTGTTACATAGTACTACTATCTGTTTATGTTATTTTCGGATAAAGAAATCATGTGATGCAGTGCTAAGCATTGGAGGGTCAGTGCTAATGCTATCACCTGTCAGAGGCTCTAATACTAAGCCCATGTATCTGAACAGTGAACAAGAGGCTCTAAGTCCCTGTTTGACAGAGATTACTCCATGCTTCACTCTCGTTCCTGCTTGTTCACTGTAACTGTAATCTCCCACACAACTAAAAAGGTTAAAAGTAAGATTGGAAATTGGTGCGGTCGTACGGTACCTTTCGCTCTGCCTCCTCCGGCAATCACGCCATCACCCAGCAAATCACGCCATATATACGCTGCCATATATACGCCGCCATATATTTCCTTCCGTTGCCTCACGTGCGTTCCCTCTCCTACAGCAACCAACGCCGTCTCCCACCTCCCTCACCAGCGCCGATCTCTCCACCAGCACTCCAGCAGGACTGCCATGAATCACTCAATCACCGAGAAAAGAAACGAAACAAAAAAACCGCCGTCGAAGGAGCTCCGACCTCGCCGCTGCTTTGGCCCGCCTCCAGCCGGATCTGGGGGACCGGCCGTCGCTGTCGACCAAAACCCTACGGTGCCGCCGACACCGACGACGACGCGAACGATCGGCACGCCGCGAAGCCTGCACCGACACCAGGGATCTCCTACCTGACGGCACACCGCGCTTGTCTGCACACCGCGAACATTTTCGGGATCGGAGGCAGCAGGCAGTCTAGGCCAGCTTCCAGGGCACCGGTTTCTGGCGGAGCCCGTCGTAGTGCGACGAGAGGAGGAGCACATCCCCTGCGCCGCGCAGCTCGCAGGACAAGGAACCCTTGCTGCACGGCTGCAGCAACTCGACTCCATCTTCGAGTACAGGCCGCTGAGTTTTTCCATCGCACGGCATCGCGCCAATGCCTTGCCGACTCCATCGTGATCGCGCTGACGTCCCCATCTCCTGGTGCCATGCTGAGGCGGGGCGCTGGCTGCCGGCAGATATCAGGCGGCATCCGAGCACTGGCCGTCTGTAAGCAGGTTTGCTCACGAAGAAGCCGCAGCGTTCGTGTCGGCCACAAGGAAGGAGATGACACCATGACCGTACAGCCGGCACTGTGCTGCTCCGATCCCTCACTCAATCGGACAAGCAATCGGCATTGCAGATCATAATTAATGGGTGTTTCTGCTGGCTACTGTTCAAGCAAGATTCCTATACTACCATATCAGATTCAGTTCATACAAGTAGTGCTTATATGCTTAGTTAATCTTTGTGGATGTCTCGCAAAAAAAAGTTAATCTTTGTGGATGATGCAAAAAAATAAAAGTTACCTAATGTTAATTAGGGCCGGCCTTTCCACTAGTACACAAAACTTTTTTACAGGCGGTTGACAACGTATTTTCACCGGGCGTTTTCCCCAACCGCCAATTGGGAGAGACCAATGAAAATGAGCCATTTCCACCGGGCGGTTGGTTGAAAACCGCCCGGTGGAAATCAATTTCTACAAAGGTTTTTCTTAAGGAACCGCCCGTAGAAATCGCCGTCCCGAAAAAACCCAAAAATTGCAAAAAAATATTTTTAAAAAGGCAAAAAATATTTTTCGAACGGGGGAGGCACCCGCCCGCCCGTCTCCCGTCTCGACGAAGTCGCAAGTCGCGCATTTTTTTCGCGTAAAATCGCGCTACGCGGCCGGTGGGATTCGAACCCGCAACCTCCCCGCTGCACTCCCTCCCTTACCACTGCACCACACACTCACTTGTGACTATATCTCATTTTTGTTCCCCACATATTATACAAATCCGACAGTAAATTGAATATTTGAAGGTCTAAATGATTTCAAATGAAAAAGTGGTGCACTACAAAGTTTCATAACTTTTCGAGATCTACAACTTTCATTTAGAGTGTTTCTCCATCCGAGGTCATTTGCAAAATTTGGATTTCAAATTTGAAAATTTGATTCGTAGTTTTCCATAAAAAGATGATTTCAAATGAAAAAGTTGTCAACTGCAAAGTTTCATAACTTTTCGAGATGTACAACTTTTATTTTGAGAGTTTCTCCATCCGAGAAAGTTTAAAAAACTCAAAAAAATTAATTTCAAATTATTTCTACTTGGGCGGATTTCTTAAGAAACCGCCAAGTAAAATCGATTTCTACCGGCGGTTCCTTAAGAAATCCGCCTTGTAGAAATGGTTTTTTCTACTGGGCGGTTTTCTTCCTTAAGAAAACCGCCAAGAAAATCGTATTTTTACCGGCGGTTCCTTAAGAGAAGGAACCGCCTCAGAAATAGGGTCGATTTCTACAGTCGTTCTAAAGGAAAACCGTCGGTAGAAATAAAACGCTAGTGTCAAGAGAAATCGTTTGTGTACTAGTGTTCCATACGCTGTTTGGATTTTGTATTGTTTGGCTGCAATATGATTTGCAATAAAAACAATGCAAAAGAGGGATATGATTTTTCAACGCCTGTATTGTTTGGCTGCAATATGATTTTTCAACTCAGATAAATCAAGGAGTGATGCCTACACTGCTGCATCTGGAATTTAGTGTATTCAACAATTTATCTGTTCATATTCAGGTTTCTGGTTCGTGTCTCCTTTGGACATCATTATCCGTGAGTGATGTGGTGAGTCTTTTAAGTCATGATTTTGTACTTTTTTTTATTTTTTAATGTAGCTTTATTTGTTTTCTGGATTATGTTAATGGTTCTGTGTGCCATTATGTATATATATGTCGATATATAAAATCGTAAGCACTTCTGTTATATATATAATGATGCACCGTTTATATTTTTCTTTGTTTTCTTCATCGAACATTTGGTATGTCCTGCATTCAACTTACTAAATCAATCAAACAGGTAACACTTTTTCTTGGATTTATGTGGACTATATGCATGTAGATCTGCTATATTTCTCATTATATTCGTATTAAGTCCTTTTGATAATTAGATTAGTCCCCTGTTTCAAATGTGCATTGAAGGGTATATGGTGGTTGCCATCGTTTTAGTCTTTCTAGAAATTACAGATCAATTTAGTCAAAATGATTTTAGAGGGTAGTATATATTTATATATTTCCAATGGGAAATTCCATTCTACTCCTAAGGAGTAGTTACTCCTATGTTAATATCTCTAGATTCAAGGTGAATATAACTGAACGAAGTGTATGTACATGAAGTATATGATCATACTAGACCATCTATGATAATATATATGTCAAGTATGCATACATACATAAAATACGTGGTAATACTTATTTTATATACTACCGTAAGTGGTATTTTTGTAATATATTAAAAGGTATGGGTTTCTTTAAAAAAATTTTCACGTAGGAAGATTTAAAATATCTTAGTATGAGTATACAAACATACTTAAAGTAATAAACAAGTATAAACATATGCGCAATATGTTGTTTTGAAGGTGGGAGTAACTACTACCGGGAGTAGGAAAACCTCTTCCTATTTCCAATTATATATGTACTTGCATGGTAAACTGGAGTTGCAATGTAATATGGGAATCATCTACAAACGGTTCTTGTCAACAATTTTTTTTTAATGCAGGACCAACAGTTGATATACATGCAATGTTTATGTGCCGACTGTTGACCATGGCTTGTCGATCATTTGAGATTCAGCTAGCTGGGATAGGAAGACCAAGTTCTGCTACCTCTGTTTTTCCGTCACTGGTAAAAAAGAGTTGCAACTTATGTGTTCTAATATTTCTAAGGTTCTTTGGGTTTCTCATAATTTTATTGAAGTAGATGAAAATCTATGTTATCCACATATTTCTCTCCATGATTATGTTGTAGAAAAATATCAGAAAATAAAAAAATCAATTATGAGGTTGCACGAGGGATTGCAACACATGCACAAACATAAACTGTGTTAAAAAAAAAGAGGACAATGATCACAAATGTTATCCTTAAGCTGTTGATGCACATGTGTTTTGGTCACAGCATGCTAGATCTCCATTTTACCTTCTTAAATATACATTTTGATTTTTGAGTCTAGCTGGGTGATTTACCAACCAAAATGCTCTTTCATCAATCACCATATGTCTCTTGAGGGAATAAACAAGAGAAGAAGAACAACAGAAGTAAAGTGGTTATTTAACTGTAGAATTCTTTGCCCAGATTAATGTGAGCTTATGGCTTCACCATCACTTAATTTAGGAGTACTAGCCTAAAATTTTTAATCTGAGAGTTTTGTAGGAGATTTTGTGGCTGAAAAATATGCGCTTCCAGTGACCTGCTCAAGCTCAACCTCCAGACCTTGGCCAAGGTCCCTCTTAAATCCCACAATGCAGACGACATCAGAAAGGTATTTTCGGTGTAAATCAATTGCTTCCTAATCCTGGCTACAACATATAAATTCTCAGTGTTTGCCAAACTAAAATCTAGAAGGTTGTGTACCACTATATTGCATCAGGTTGTCATTAGAATCTTGTTTTTTAAATCTAATATTATATTATGTGATTGATGATTTTTCAAAATCACCAAAGCATATATACCATGTTGATGATTGTGCTAAGTGCAAGAATGTTAGTGGATAATTGAGACATTTCTGAGAACTGTTTCAACTTAGGAACACTAACACGTTACAACAGTATTATGAAGCATCACATGGATCTGCGCTTCTGCGTAAGCACATTTTTTATAAATTATTAACGTGCGATCTGTGCATTTTTATTTCAAAGTATTGTTATCCTATGTGATCTGTGTATTTTTATTAATAAAAGTTGTTGTCTCGTAGCAACGCACGGGCACACTATCTAGTAGTAGTTTTACTTTGATGCATGGGCTAACTAGTTTGTAAAATCGCTTTGGCATCGTCTCCTCCTAGCACCTATGTACAGTACAGCATGCCGTTGCCGGTGCTGTTCTTACCTGTGAGGCGTCGTTACTCGTCAAAACAGCCGGCCCCGGCTGCCGGCACGGCAGCGTGCGTGGACACGAGTGCAGGACCAGCCCAGGGAGGGTACTACTGCGATCTGCTCTCACGTGTGACCTGCACGCGCGTAGGTAGGCCTACTCCCTCCGTCCCAAAATAGATGTCATTCTCGCTTTCAGGTAAGTCAACATTTTCAAAATAACGATAATTATATATTAAAATATATAAATACCGATAATTATATATTAAAATATATAAATATTTATGCTAAGTAATTAGTATCATTGAAAAGATCTTTAAGTCTAGTTTTTAACAAATTTATTTGGAGATGAAAATGTTGCACGTTTTTCTATAAATCTAGTTAAAGTTGAGAAAGTTTGACCGGCACACATCCCATAGCGTCATCTAATATGGGACGGAGGGAGTATGCGTAAATGCATTTGAGGCCCGCCGACAAACGCGGCCCATTCAATTCGCTGGGTGAACTAAACTACTACTACTTCTGCTCTTTTGTTTTCGGCAGACTCCAGGATAAATTATTCTTGCTTGCTTTTAAGATTAAAAATATCCTTTTATTTATGTAGTATATAATCCAATTCGCGCCCGTTCCGAAGGTCTGGATTTGTGCCACGATTTGGATTCTAGCCCTTGTCCAGATTGCAACTTTGTTCAGATTGCAACTTTCTACAATCTGAACAACTGTAGCGCTTTCGTTTGTATTTAGCAAATATTGTTCAATCGTGGAGTAACTAGGTTTAAAAAATTCATCTCGTGATTTACAACCAAACTGTACAATTAATTATTTTTTTACTTATATTTAATACTCTATGTATGCGGGTGCAAATTGATATGATGGAGAGAGTAAAAAAACTTGCGAAAGTAGTTGAATCTAAATAATACTCTAATTAAATTTCTAACCCAGGTTGATACTGTACCACTTCCTCGAAAGAAGAACAAGATGAGACAATGCAGGCACACGCACTGGTCCAATCGGTGACCGCAGAGGATCAGGATCATCCCCACCGGCACCGCCTGTCCGTCTAGCTGAACGAACGGGCATCCGATGCGCATGCGACGCACCCCAGCAACGCCCTCGCTTACCCGTGGGGCCCGGCACTCCCACCGCAAGGGCCACGTGGGCCCACCACGCTTCACGCCGCGGCAATTATTATTTTTTTCCCTCCGCCCACCGTGCACCTCACTTCGCTGCTCGCACTCTCGGTCTCGTTCAGCTGCTTCTGCTGCTCGTCAGCTCGTGGAATCCCCTCCCTCCCATGGCCGCGCCCGCCTCCGCCCCATGCTGAGCCAAACCCCCTACTAGTGTCAGCCCAGCGGAGGAGGAGCGCGGGAGATCCTCGTCCTCGCCTACCTCGGCGCCGGTGGCGCGCCCTCCGGTGCCCCGCCCCACCACTCCCATGGCGGACTCGACGCACCACACCATCCGCCGCGCCGCGGCGCGCCCGCGGGGCTGGTGCTGCTCGTTCGCGGGCGTCCCGGACAGCCCCGAGCACCGCCGCGCGCTCCCGGCGTCATCCGCGGTAGGCGCCGCCGTCCCGAAGCAGCTGCCGCCGCCTCCGCTGCCGCCCAAGTCCCCACTGGCGCCGTCGTCGCACCACAGCTCGCCCTCGTCGAAGCTGGCGGGGCTCATCGACCCGCGCAGGATCCTCTCGCCGGGCCGCGTGTCGCCGATCGACTCCGAGGGGTCACCGGCCGTCGCGGACGCGGAGGGGCCGCCCAGGGAGCAGGCCGCGCCTTTCGTGGCGGTGCGGGAGGACGAGGACGAGGAGGACGGGGAGCGGGAAGGGGAAGGGGAAGGGATCGCACTGGATCTGAGGCTGTGCCTCAGGGGCCGGGACGGCCGGTGCGTCGTTATGGACCTCGACTCCGCCGTGCTGTGCGGGAGCAGCGCGTTCTTCGCCGGGATGGTGCCGGACGCCTCTGCGGGCGGCGGGGGCAGGAGGGTCGAGGTGGATGGGGTGGACAACTTGGAGGCGTTCAAGGAGGCGGTGGAGCTCATGTTCGAGCCCGACGCCATGCGGTGGCTCGCCAGGGCCGGCGTGTCACGGGCAATCGCTGTGCTCGAGGTCAGACAGATGCATCCCTTTCATTTCCTTTCCTTTCCCTCCTGTTTGCTTGTGCCGACGGTACGGGTCAAACTTGTGATGATGTGACTGAGGATGTACTAGTACTAGTGGTTGTACCAGTCACATTGCATGATTACACGGCTTAATTTGACTGATCAACTGATCATGTTGCGATGAATTCAAAGGTATAACTGTCGCCTAGATGTTCAAGTTCACCTATTCAGCTAGCTTGTGCACAATCGTTAGGTGTAGGTGCACTTGATTTTAGACTAACAAACACTGCAACCAAATCCCAGTGTACATTCGGCAGGTGGTGTTTTGGTCAGCAAGTAATAAATTTGTTCGCTTTGACTTGTCAGAATCGTTGAGTTGGTGCTGATTTTGTATGTTATGCAGTTGCTCAATAGGCGGTGTTTTAGCCAGCAAGTAGTTAATTTGTCTGCTAGAAAAGAAGCTGCTGCGTTTATGGTGACTTCACTCCATCTAGGTTCTGCTAATCGGCATTGATTGGGAAAAAAAGACAATTACATTTTGTTCTTGAGTAACTGACCCTTTCGGCTATTGTGTCGGTGTCACACATTGGCCGCTACCACTTGTGTCCATCTGGCAAACTGCTCCACTGATACATCTCAAACACTAGCCAGCAGTTTCCTCCTTTGCCACCCTCCTTCCTGATGCTGCTGGTTTCCTGCCATGGTGCTTATCTGACCTCGCAGCTCAGAAATCTCAAGTTCCCTGTCTGCATAAAGGCCACAGGAATGCTGAATCAAGACAAACCCGATGCTTACCGAGTCTGCTGAAATCATGCTCAATGAATTACTCAGTTTCATGGCCCAAGTATTGAATCTGCACGGTTTAATGATTGTTTGTGTGGCCCCAAATGCTGAATTAGGTTTGGTCACTGCTCTTGAGCGCTACTTCATCTTAATTCTCTGCTGGCTGCGACTAGTCGGCCAAGAGGCTTGCTGCTGCACTGTATTTGAGTAGACAGAGGATGGATGAGGCTGTCCTTGGTGGACAAAAGATGAACAGAATCGCAAGGGGGAAATTGACATGGTAGAGGGAAGAGAATGTAGCTGCAACCGTAGAGCTTACCGAGACGTTGGGGCTAATAGTGGGAGGGTATCAAGGAAGGCATGGAATCAATGGCGAGCCCTCCACACTGCAGAGGCCTTTGCCATTCCCACCTCCTCCATTACTCTGTTTGCATCATGTTTGCTGTGGCCTCCTTTTGTCCATGCACCAGTAGTGACACGGACAAGGTTTTTCGCGACTTGCGATTTACTCATCAACCCAGTCGGGGACACTGGCCTCGCCATGCCGTGCACACTCGTGGCCATCGTGGGTCTATATGGCCAAGCAGATTGGGCCATCGAGAATGAAATTACTTTTTCGCACTTGAATGTAATCTGTGGCGTAACCTTCTAAATTATATGGCCCACAAGCACCGACATTGTCCCTAAGACCTCTGTCGGCTATGCTTGTACACCACATAACTTAAAATGTTCCGTCGGGTGGATCCCCGATAAACCCGCGATCACTCCTGGATCGATACTTACGAGACATCACAAGATTACAACGGTTTTCATATACAAATACCGGAGTAGCGGAAGACTTACAATAACTTAATTTACAAACCTTTTGCAAACTTATACAAACCAGAGTGTTATAATTACAAACCAAATGGAAGTATCATTATTTAACTTTATTACACTCACTCAACAAAGGTGCCCCCGCCTGCAGGCCACTCAATTCACTCTTAAATCGGTCACTTCTTCGACAACCGCCATGCAACAAGGGCCGTAGCACTCTTGTCCATGCGGTTCACCCCAATGTGGGTTGAACAAACCACCGAGTACAAAAAGTACTCCGCAAGACTTACCCGACCAAAAAATTGGGGAGAAGAATCAGGAATGCTGGCTAATAGGAAACAAGGTGAGGCTTTAGCAAGATCAAAAGACACCCTTTTGCGAAAAGAGACTAAGTCAATCCTTACTTTAACAATCACTTGTCAAAAACATGCCGGATTCAAAACCTTTCATTCTCACACTTTCATCATTACTACGATGCCGGGGACTGGATCAAGTCTCCCCATATCGTGGAGCACCGACGATTCGAATCGCTTTATATACCCAAATTGGGCTTCCTAGCCACACGATGTATGCGAGGACCGAACATCTTACATACATCAACTCAACGCTTAGATTTCTCCATACGAGCAACGGGTGCGATTACACACCACCTCTCTACGGCCGCTCGGTCACTTCGGCGGTGCGCATCGTAGGATGGGTACACGCTACTATCCGTTCTAGTAACGAATAGTCCAAGTGGAGCTTACCGCCATTAGCATGCGACTAGTACTATCCAATAACCTCATGATCCCAGCCCAAACAACGGGCGGGTCCTTAACCGATACAAGTGGACGACACTACATCGGGGCACTAGCCCTTCCCGATGCAAGTCACTCCACCGACGCCTCGATTTACTCATCATCATGTTCTTGTGGTGTACCCTTGACCCCGTCGAACAAGGGTAGACGACAAAGCAACATCGTTTTTAAAAATTCCCTTCGAGGAGTAAAGTTATCACACTTTTTGAAAACAGTTTATCCAAAACTCTACACTAGTAGCAAGACTAGGCGTATACTAAGCATTTCAAAATCAAAACAGTATCTGGGGTAATATATCAAGGTACGGTAAATGCATCAAAGTAGGGTATCACACAATTCCTAACAACTAATGCATCATATCTGGAACATAAAATCATAAAACTTTTGAAATACAAGGGCGGGTTTGAATGCATCCGGGGCTTGCCTTGGGGCTCGAAGAAGTGAGGTTCGGGGATGGCACCGCCCGGATCCGACCAACTTCCTTGCACCGAACACCTTCTTCGAGATAGGAGTTGGATCAACTCCCCCCTGGGACGACACAACTACACGATTGAAATGCATGATTACAATGCAATGAATAAAAGGACATGCGATAACGATGCAACGATTGTTAATCGATCTTGAGTACAACTTTCCTTCACGGCAACCTCGCATTAAGAAGGTATAACTAGCGTCGACGACGACGACGGACTAGCGATACGCAATCAACATGAAATGCCGAAGGTCATTAGGGTTAATGACCTAGGGTCATCACTCAATCCCAAAATCAAGCAATCCTAATGGTGATTAGAGTGATTACTAATTTATTAACCATTTTACTACGGTCGTTGAAAGCCATTAATTAACTTGCTTAATTGGGGATTAATTAAACCCTAATTAATTAAAGAATTAACTAATTAAATATTAATTAATTAAGGGATTAATTAAGCATAATACAAAATTTAATCAAAACAGGATCAAACTTCATAATTAAGATCATCATCACCTAATTAGCACACAAAACAAATTTCATGATTTTTGGACTTATATTTTAATTATTAAAAATCATGGAAGTTGCATTTATTAATTTAAAGAGCAAATTAAAGCACAATTAAATTTTATCAGAAAAAACAAAGTTAGTATTTTTCATGAACAGAGCACATCACGGGGGATCACACACATATTTTTGTTTCATTTTTATTTGCCCAAAATAAATTGTAGCAAAAAAGATGAAAATCAACATTTAAAAACATAAAAAAGAAAAAAGAAAACATCTTTTTCTCCTGCCGGCCTTCGTGCGGCCCAAGACGTGCAGTCGCGGCCTGCGGCCCACTCGGCCGCGATACGCGCCCACGCTCTCCGCTCTCCCCGACGGCGGCCGGGCGGGCCAGGTCGGCCCCCGTCGTCTTCCTCCTTCCCCCCTTTTCCGGCGGGCTTGACGGCGCGGCGGCGATCGTTTCCCAACGGCGACCTTCTCCGACGAAACTAGCTTGCACCGGCGGACTCCTCCCATCCTACCGCACACAACGAGCTACGCTTTCGACCCGTTTGATCACCGGGAAGACACACCGACGATTCCGGGCTACCGACGCGCACCCGGACCACGGCCGGAAGCTCAACCAACCGGCAAAACCGCTAACGACATCCCCGCGCGAACTTCGGCACTACACGAATACGACTCGGAGCAAGGCTAGCTATACACGGCCGCCGAGTGCAACCACTACGACATGGGCTCCTCGGTGCTCACGATGTTCCGATGAAACTACGGGCGATGCTAGCGTAACCAACACCTGGGCGTACTCAGAGGCTCACCGTGACTTCAAAACAACCGCGAGACGAGATCGGGGAGGGGCGGAAGATGATTGACGGCAATGGCAGCGTGTGCGGTGGCGTGAACTCGGCGGCGAGACACGGCCTTGGTGCGCATGAGGGGGCTTGGGCGTGACAAGGAAGAGGTCGATCATGACCCGGTGAGTCAAGGTGAAGCTAGCAAAACAAAAATTTGAATTGGAGATGCTCGGGGCGAGCTCGGCAAGGAGCGGGAGCTCACGGCGGCGACGGTTGATCGGAGAGAAGGAAGACGACGGCCGTGGGCGATGCAAACGATCTCACCGCGACATCGGCTCAAGGCGTGCGCGAGGGAACGACGGAGCTGCGTGCAAGCTATTGGAGATAGTGGCGGTGTGTGGAGCGTGAATTTGACGTAAGAACGACGGCGACCGGTGGTGAACAAGGAGGAAGAAAGGGAAGACCGACGGCGGCGGGTGGGAGGCTTTTATAGGGCAAGGTGAGCCGGGCAGTGGAAGGAAACTCCGCGACGACGCGAGCCGGACGGCGTCGCGCGAAAGGCGGGAAGGCGCCGGAACGGCCACGGCGGCGGCCAAAATACCGCCGGCATGGGCACCGGTGAGGTGCCCCCCTGTCTCACTCAGAAGCGAGCCGGCAGACATTTTTCCATTTTCGAAATTACTTTTAAAACTTGAACTGTTCACAAAAATATCCCAAAATACGATGACTCAAAAATTTGTGCTCTACAACTTTCATTAAAGGAGTTTGGTCGATTCAAACTGATTTTTGAATTTGAAGTTCAAATTTGAATTTAAAGCAAAACCCTAACTTTAGGGATTTTAAAATTACTTTCAAATTTTGAATAAAAGATAAAAATCTCCAAAAATAAAAGTTGTTCCATTTCTCAAGAGCTACAACTTTCATTTAGGAAGTTTTTCATGAAACCAAATAATTTTTGAATTAGAGTTTAAAACTCAAAAAAGGGGCAATTCCCAACTTAAATAACTTTTGAAATTACTCCAAATTTTATTCAAAAAACTTGAAAAATTTTATATACCAAAGTTGTAGAGCTCAAAGAGATGCACAAACTGTATTTTTGGAGTTTTCCCAAATTTTGAATATTTTGAGATGAAATTATAAAGGGGACAAAAACACTTTGAAATTCTCCCTTTTTGAAAGGATTTTCAAATTGAATCTTTGGGCAATTAATTAATGATGATGTGGCACTTTTTTCAAACCCAACCAATAGTACACTTTCAAAGTACAAAGTTCATACTTTGAAATAGTGCCATTGGTTAGCAACTTTTATTTATAAAATTAATTATGGTTAGCTCACCAAAATTGAAAGTGATATTCAAATTCCAACACTTAGCCACTTGAGCTAGGGTTTGGGATTTGAATTCCAAATTCAAATTTGATTCTTTCTTACACCTTATTTGATTTATAAAACTTGGTTGATGTGTGAGTCAGGGTTAGGCAAACACTTGCAAACACCAGGGTTGATTTTAATTGATTGCTTTTATTGATAAAAGTAAACATGTGAGTGAAGTTTAAATTATAAACGCATACACATGTGATAAAAAAGAACTCAAGTAACACGCTAGAATCGTAAACTTATTTAATTGTTTGAATTAGGGTTTTCTAATGATGAATGCTTATGCAATGATGATGATGACATGGCAGGTTTTGGTGAACGTAACACCGGAGTGTTACATTATATTCCCCTTAAAAGGAATCTCGTCCCGAGATTCAAAGTTTAGGGCTAAGTAATGGAAAAGAAAATGTGTCAAGCAAACACATCTTACATGGTTTCATAAGGGAGGTAGAAATGTCCATATTACAAGTCTCATGTTTTCGGAAAGTCACAATTCTTAGAAACGAATCATGACTTAGGAGAAGGAAGAGAGAAGTTCCGGAAAGTGTTCATTTAGAAATTCCTCAGATTCCCAGGTTGCTTCATCCTCGGAATCTTGATCCCAATCGAATTTTGAAAAACCTTATGTGTTCAAGCGTGTGACCCGATCTTTCGATCAAGAATTTTTGATCAATACTCGGCACATGTCGATCGGGTTCAATATGGATACCTTCAATGTCAACGACTTTATCCGGTACTTGCAAACACTTTTTCGGTTGGGACACATGAAACACATTGTGCACAAGTGACAATCGCCGGTAGATTCAAACGATATGCTACCTTTCCACATCTTTCCGTAATCTGAAACGGACCAATATATCGGGGTGCTAGTTTACCTTTTACCCCAAAACGGTCGACACCTTTACTTGGTGACACTTTTAGATATACATAGTCTCCAATTTCAAACATCAATGGCCTTCGTCGCTTATCAGCGTAACTTTTCTGTCTAGACTGAGCTATTCTTAAGTTTTCTTGAATCTGTTTTTACTTTAGCTTGAGTTTCTTTAACTAGGTCAACACCGAAGAACCACCTTTCTCCGTGCTCGAGTTGAGTGGAGTACGGCATCGACGACCATACAAAGCTTCAAATGGTGCTATTTTGATACTCTCTTGATAACCGCTGTTGTTGTAAGCAAACTCGGCTAATGGCGGACATTGTTCCCAATCACGAGGAATATGTCAACACACAAGACCTTAACATATCTTCTAAAATCTGGTTCAAATTTTTCGGTCGACCATCGGTTCTGCGGATGCTAAGCGATCTTGTGCAAATGAGTAGTACCCATAGTTTCATGAAACCTTTGCGGAAGTGAGCCATAAATTGAGTACCCCGATCGGTGACTTTACTTCTTGGAATTCCATGCGCACACATTATTCGATCTATGTATATTTGAGCATACCGAGGTCTTTGCATACTTATCTTTTTACTGGAATAAAGTGGGCGGACTTGGTCAATCGATCAACAATAACCCGTTGAATTATAACCCTTGGCTGTTCTAGGCGGACCAACGATGAAGTCCATATCGATATCTTCCCACTTCAAAATTTGGAATGGGTAAGGGTTGAAGTTCTCCAAGCGGCTTTTAAATGCACGACTTTGACTTTTTGGCGTGTATCACATTTGGCAACATATCGAGCTATCTCGATTTTCATTTTAGTCCACGAGAATCTCTCGCCTCGGGGTCATGATGCATCTTATTGCTACTGGGTGAATCGAGAATCTGGTTAAGTGAAGCTTCGTCAAGAATCAACCGCCGGAGCTCAAGGACCTTCGAACAACTAGGCGATTTTTGAACCATAATACATTGTTGTCATCAAGGCGGAAGCAAGATGCTTGCCCCGATCTAACTTTCTCTCTAATGTGCTTGAGACCTTTGCTTTCGTTGAGCTGCAATAATTTTCTCTTGAATAGAAGAATGCCTTGTGATATCATTGAGACTACCATGAGGATCATATCAATATTCAATCTTTCTAACTCGACATAAATTCAGATTCAATTTGGTGTGACGGTAAGACAATTGCATTGACTCTTTTCGACCGAGAGCATCGGCAACTACGTTGGCTTTACCGGGATGATAGTGCACTTCAAGATCATAGTCTTTGATTAATTCTAGCCATCTTCTTTGCCTCATATTCAGCTCGGGGCCGGGTAAAGATATACTTTAAACTTTTGTGATCACTATAAATATGACATTTATTGCCCAACAAATAGTGCCTCCATATTTTCGAGCATGCACAAGCTGCGGCTAACTCAAGATCATGAGTTGGATAATGCTCTTCATGTCGTTTCAAGCGCCTTGAAGCATAAGCAATAACACTTGCCTTCTTGCATCAACACACATCCGATGCCGATGCGGATGCATCACAATACACATCGAATGGCTTTTCAATATCCGGGCCGAGCTAGGATTGGAGCGATCGTCAAAAGATCTTTCAACTTATGAAATGCTTGCTCACATTCGATGACCACCGAATTTAGTTTGGTTCTTTAGAAGTTCGGTGATTGGCTTGGCTATTTTGGAGAAGTCGAATGAAACGACGGTAATATCCCGCCATTCCAAGGAAACTACGAACTTGGTGGACACCGATGGGTGGCTTCCAATTAAGAATATCTTGGACTTTGCTAGGGTCAAGCTGCAACACCCTCGGCAGATAAAACATGACCAAGAAAGTTGACTTCACTAAGCCAAAACTCACATTTGCTAAGTTTGGCATAAAGTCGATGTTCTCGGAGACGAGACAAAACAATACGGAGATGCTCCGCGTGCTCTTCTTTGTTTTGGAGTATATAAGAATGTCGTCAATGAAAACCACAACGGCGATCGAGCTCGGGCATAAAAACCGAGTTCATCGGATACATGAAATGGGCTGGAGCATTTGTGAGCCCGAATGACATGACAAGATATTCATATAGGCCGTATCCGGTGGTGAAGGCGGTTTTAGTAATGTCTTCGGGCCTGATTCGGATTTGATGATAACTGGACCTAAGATCGATCTTGGAGAACACCTTGGCTCCCTTGAAGTTGATCAAAGAGAAGATCTATACGAGGAAGAGAATATTTATTTTTGATGGTCACCTCATTGAGTGGGCGATAGTCCACACACATTCTCGAGTGTGATCCTTCTTTTTCACAAAGATAGCGGGACAACCCCACGGTGATGAACTAGGTCTGATAAAACCTTTGTCCAAAGAATTCAATCAACGAGTTTTCAATTCGGCTAACTCTTTTGGGGGCATCCTATAAGCTCTTCGGGATACCGGTGCGATGCCGGCTTTAATTCAATCACAAACTCAACGTCTCTTTACGGTGGTAACCCGTGCAAATCCTCGAGAAAACACATCCGGGAACTCACAAACCACGGGGATATTTTTGATTTCTTGCACCGAGGTGGCATTAATGTCTGACTGCCCTCTTGGGAATCGGAAATTGGATAAAAAGTGGGGGCCCGGTTATCGGGTAGCAACGGTTTAACATTTCTATTCGATTGTATCTATCATAGCGCCATAATGGCGTAACCAATTCAACATCTCCGTGGGACAAAGATCTTCAACAATTCAACCAATCCCAGTTTTCAATCTGCCAACTCTTGAAGTATCCTAAGTTTCTGATACCGTGCATCTCTGGGCGAACTCAATCACAAACTCAACGCTCTCTTTCCTGTGGTAACCCAGCAAATCCTCGAAACACATCCGGGAACCTGCCAAACCACGTGGATATTTTTTGATAAATCTTGCAATCGAGGTGGCATTAACTGTCTGAATCGCCTCTTTGGGAATCGAAATTGAATAAGTGGGATTACACGTAGCAACAGCCTTTTAACATTTCTATTCGTATCTATCAATAGCGCCCATAATGGCGCAACTAATTCATTCCAAGGATCACATCTATATTTTGATCCTTCAAGATTCATCGACTGGTGGATAAAGATACCCACCAAGAGATGGAATCGATATACCATTTCCGTACATATACGCCTCCCTCCCTGATTGCACCAAAAACTCATCTTTAATTTCTTTTATGGGATTTCATGTTTGGTAACAAATAAAAAGTAAGTTGATAAATGGGCGCGAGTGCAATCTAGAATCAAACAATGTAATTGCAGTGACCGCAACAAAGGAACATACCCATTAAACCGGTTTCCTCCAGAGCTGCCTGTGCTGACTTTGATATACACGCCTCACTTCCCCGACACCGACCTTCTGGGACGCCAAGGGACCACCTCTTTGCCCCGACTGTGTGCTAGCCGACCCTGTCAAAATTGGAGTGTGCTTTTGGGGTATGGACGCTTTCGGTAAAGATGTCCGCTTAAGGTAATTAAAGCAATGTAATCGGAACCGTAAGCATTTGGGAAGTGGGTAAGCTAAGCCAACACCTGGAGTGCTCTGGCCGTCAGATAGGCCGGCGCGCCAGGATCTAACGACGCCCGCTGCTCGGACTTGTTGCCGTGGGTAACTATAGTTGGTGGCTTTGTCGCGCTGATATTGGAAATGGTGGACTCGTTATGTTGAGTGGATGGATAATCCTCTGGGCGCTTTTGACCTCGCCACGGCCCAAAGAGCACGCCTCACTGCTTATGTGGATTTTTCAGGATATGGCAATATCCACCTAATTTGGGGAAAGTGGCTTTAGGGTTTATGTGTAGATGGGTTTCGGCGTCATTTCTCAAACCTCCGAATAAAAACACTTTGGCTCGCAGATTCACATGTTCAAAAAATCGGATGATGACTCAATGCATTCATATTGCACTTCATCACGGCTCTGACCACCCCCGCTTTTAATGCTAGAAACTCTTCCAGCCTTAGATTGCATTACCCCTGCCCCTGAATAAAATGTTGAATTTTGAATGCATCTAAACATATCCGTAATTTCATCGGCCGGTCAAGCCGCGTAGTGGAATTTGCCCACCACGGTATGCAAAATTTTAGTCGTCAAACTTGGTTTCAAATAACTGACAACCCCAAAAGTAGGTCAAACTTAAGATCTATGATATTTAAGCCAATCATTAGCTTCATGTGGTCTCACCGGTGAACACCGGGTGACGAGTCTCCCTGCTGAAGTCCAAGATATGTGATTTCGCTTGATTACACGACCATGTGATGCCTCATGTGGTGCATCACGATTTTGCTCGACTTTCTATCTCCCGTGTAGCATTAAATGGGCATTCTCAAAAGATGGACAGTGCCATACCAGCGATGGGGGTGCCGGTGGTATCGGCCCACCTCTCTCATAAGAACCAAAGACGAAAGGATCGACATCCAAGAGCAAACAAGATTTTATTTATTCACAAGCGCTTTATTGAACTTCAAACAAAGCAAGACAAACTATTCACACATGGGTTCATTTTATTTATATTACAAGGTCCGTAGGGCTTACATTCCGTGTTGACCTTACATATTTCCTCAGACACTGGGACAGTTCCACCCATGGTCCTTATCGACTCATTGCCCGCAACGGGACTGCCGGACCTCGGACTCGCAGTGCACTTCCGGTGACTCATACTCCGGGCAAGTCGTCCGCTGCCACTTGTTGCTGATAGCGAGGATCATGGAGATTATACTGGACTTCCTCGCTTGAGTGCTGCATTGTAAGCTTTTTGGAGGCCTATCTCGAGCCTCAGCAAATTCTCCGATGAGTAATCGTATTCCATCATTTTCACATGTATCGCGCTGGCCCAAATTGGCGTCAAGACGCAGCGATGGTTTGCCGGGGATGACTTAAGATCCGACTGCTCCCCGACCCTCTTCCGGTTCGGACTTCACCTCATCCCTTTCGGCAATCAAGTATGCTACGCCTCCTTGGTGGCGTATAGCTAGCTTCCACAGACAAATTCCCAAGTACCTTTCTCGCTTCTTTGGTCTTCTTCTGCTTTGGCTCGCTTGGCCCGGCTCAAACATGACGAACACGTGGTGCCACCGGGTGACGTGGCACACCCTTAGAACCTCGCCATCTTCGGCGCCTCAGTTTGTACCTGCCATCCTGTGAAAGTAAAGTTGAGATTCTATAAGATCGGTAAACCTTAGAGTCAGCAAGAATAGGTGACGATTTTACTTAGCCTTAACCACTTTTTATCGGGATTCAAGCAGCAAACATATGAATTAAAGATGCATGATCATCGAATTTACGGATCGTTTAAAACTTTTTAAAACTAACATAAGCATGCTATAATATAGTAAGCAAAGAGAAAAAACATGATACTCCGCTTAAGACTTCTTTTTTAAATAGCACCTAGAAAGGCTACTAGAAAGAATTAGCATCTGAGCGTATAATTTGGGACTAAAACCCATTTAACTTTGGATCCAAAGCATTTGAAATTTTTTTAAAAGGTAACACTGTGGGATCATCTTAGTAAGTACCTCCGATACCTCGAGGCGTAACCTTCCTTTCTAAATTATAGCGGTTCACAAGCACCCGACATTGTCCCTAAGACCTCCGGCTCATGCTTGTGCCACCACCACATAACTTAAAATGTTCACGGGCGGATCCCCTCGCTAAACCACGATCACCTGCAGGATCGATACTTACGCAGACATCAATACAAAGATTAACAACAGCTTTCATATACAAATACTAGAGTAGCGAAGACTTTACAATAACTGCAATTCTATTAAAACCTTTACAAAACTTATACAAACTAGAGTGTTATCATTACAAACCAATGGGCATCATTATATAATTTTATTACATCATTAATAAACCAAAGTGCCCCATCCAGAGGCCACCTAATTCACTCATCGTGGCCACCTCGATAACCGCTATGCAACAAGGGCCGTAGGGCATGGCCTGGCGTGCTCACCTCAGCAATGTGGGTTGAAGTCAAACCCCGAGTACAAAAAAAGTACCTCCCAAGACTTACCCACCAAAAAGTGGGGGCAGCACTTGTGAATGCCGGCTAATAGGAATCAAGGTGAGGCTTTAGCAAGAATCAAAAGGACACCCTCTGCCAGGAAGCAGACTAAAGACGCAATCCTAACTATGAGCGACTCACTTGTCACATATGTACCGCATTTCAAAACTCTCCATCATCGATCTTTCCATTATTACTACGATGCCTCGACTCGATCACCGACATATCGTGGAGCACGACGCATTCGAATCGCTATATGCTCCAGCAACTGGGCTTTGAAGGCCACATCGATGTATGTGACCAACATCTACATACATCAACTCGACTGTCAGCCTTCTCCATACTAGCACGGTGCACAACAAGACACTCGCTCACGCGCCGCCGTGGCCACTTCTGGGCGGCAAGGCGCATCGTGTAGGATGGGTAACACGCTACTATCCGCTCTCTAGTAACGACAGTCCAAGTGGGAGCTTTTACCGCCATTAGCATGCCACTAGTACTATCCAATAACCTCATGATCCCAGCCGCCAAACAACGGACTTTGCAACCGGCGACGAGTGGACGACACTACACCAGTGTAAGCACTAGCCCTTCGATGTCACCCAGTCGACGCACGACTTATTTCATCATCATGTTCTTGTTGTATGCCATTGACCCCCCCTGCCGGGAATGATAAAACAAATGGGGCAACATCAGGTTTTCGTGAAATTCCCTTCAGTGTGAGTAAAGTTATCACACTTTAGAAAATAGTTTATCCAAAAAACCCTACACTAGTAGCAAGACTAAGCGATACTAAGCATTTCTCGAAATCAAAAACAAGCATATGTAATATATCAAGGTACGAATGCATCAAAGTAGGATAGCACAACTCCTACACCTAATGCATTGTCATATCACATGAAATCATAAAAACTTTCAAATACAAGGACGGTAGCACAATGCATCCTGGGCTTGCCTTTGGGGCTCGACGGCGAGGATCGGCTACCCAATCACCAAGATCAGATCCAACCTCCCTCACCTCCATCACCTTTCAAGAACGTGAGTTGGATCAACCCCCTCTTCCTCGTGATAAAGACAAGAATGCAATGATGCAAAAAGACATGCGATAATGATGCAAATCGATCTCTTTGAGTACAACTTTCCTTCCACGGCAACCTTGCATTAGAAGGTATAACTAGTCGACGAATTACGGACTAGCGATACGCAATCAACATGAAATGCCGAAGGTCATTGTGGTTAATGACCTAGGTCACTCAATCCCCAAAAGCAAGCAACCCTAATAGTGATTAGAGGTGATTACTAATTTATTGACCATTTTTACAGTTGTTGAAAGCCACTAATCTGTTAATTGGGAATTAAACCCTAATTAATCAAAGAATTAACTAACTAAACATTGATTAATAAAAGGGATTAATTAAGCTAATGCCAAAACTTAATCAAAACCTTCCAACTAAATCTCAATTAAGATCATCATCACCTAATTAGCACACAAAACAAATTTCATAATTTTGAACTTAGGTTTTATTTTATTAAAAAAATCATGGAAGGAAATAATTAAAGGAGTGCAAATTAAAGCATAATTAAATTTTATTGAAAACTCGTAGTTAGTATTTTTCTTGGACAGAGAATAATACAAGGAACACATATATATTTTTCTCTCATTTTATCTGCCCAAAAATAAATTAATACAAAAGGTGAAAACAGCACTGAAAATTAAAAAGGAAAAGAAAAACATTTTTATCATCTGGCTTATCAGGCCCATCGGCTCAAGCAAGTAGCCACGCGCGCCTGCTTGCCCGGCCCGGCCCTCCCTTCACGATAGCCTGACTCGCCTGCCGCCGGGCTGGGCGCTTTCCTTCCTTCTTTCTTCTTTCTTCTTCTGACGGGCAGACGGGCGGGCCGCCTTTGCCGGGCGACGGGAGAAACCAATCGTTGACCGACGCTTCCTCTTACCAACTAATTTCCAGTGCTACCATACGCCTTCTCTACCTTCACCGGAAAGCAAGTAAGCCATGGCGTGCTCTGGCACACGTTGAGTCAGTTTACCTACTCCGCTGTGTCACGACGAGGTAGACGTAATCGACACCTTGGGCGCATTTGAGGCTCACCGAGACTTCAAACAATGAGAGACGAGCTGGAGGAGCGGAAGGGAGATGGACGCGATGACCGTGGCTATGGCGACCGCGAACACAACGGCAAGGTGACGCCGCCTTGACAACTCTCCGCATCGACAAGAAAAGGACAGCCGATGGCCATCAAGAATGGCGCCGGAGCTTAGGACATCAAAGAAAAGGCATGACGAAAGGGTTACTCCACCGCTTTCCGCAATGCAAGCGCAAAACTCACGGCGACGGTTTGGGCCGGGCCGTGGAGAGATGACACGGCAAGGCGACATTAAAGCATTGGGAAAGTAAGGACGGCTCAGCAAAGTGCGAAAAAGAGTAGCGAGCTGCGGCAAGGCGTAATTGACGATCTCGTGGAGCACCCACTTGGCGCAGAAACGGGTGGCGGTGGTCGCCGCAAAGTGTAAGAAGTGAGGAAAGTATAGTAAAACGCCGACGATTTGGCAGAGTAGCAGCCAAGGCATCACGTGGTGGCACCTCGTGATCGCGCCGAGCTGGTTGGAAGCGCTACAAACGCGGAAAACGGCGGCCGCCGGCTGACCGGCCGGCATGACCGCAGCCCCCCCAATCGTAGCGCTTGCCACCTCATTTTTCCATTTTCAAAATTATTTTCAAAAATTGTAACACACAAAATATCCAAAATTGCATTGTTCAAAAATTTGTGCTCTCACAAGTTTTATTAAAGAAGTTTTATCGATTCAAACTAGTTTTTTGAATTTGGAACTCTTCAAGTTTGAATTTTTAACACAAACCCTAACTTAGGATTTTAAAATTACTTTCAAATTTTGAATAAAAGATTTAGTAAAATAAAAGTTGTTCTATTTCTCAATATCTACAACTTTCATTGAGTTTTTGAAACCAAATAATTTTTAATTAGAGTTTAAAACTTCAAAAGGAGAACTTTTTTGAAAGGAATTTCAAATTGGACTTTGGGCAAATTAATTAGTGATGTTGGTGCACTTTTCAACTTCAACCACGGCATCAATCTTCATAGCACAAACTTCATACTTCTGAAATGAAAAAGCCAAATGGTTAGCAACTTTATTTGTGAAAATTTATTAAAGCTGCTAGCTCATCAAATTTGAAACAGATATTCACTCTCCCAACACTTAGCTTCTCAAGTTGTGGTTTGGACGGAATTCCAAATTCAAATTTATCTCTTTTTCTTACACACCTCACATTTGACTTGTAAAACATGTTTGGGTGGAGCAGAAGTTAGCTGCAAACATCAAGGTTGGTTTTAGTTGATTGCTTTTACAAAAATTAAATTGTGAGTGGAATTTAAATATCAACACATACACATGACAGAAAGCTCAAATCAAACCCCAGAATTGTAAACTCATTTTAAATGTTTGATTTAGGTTCCCCTTTTAATCATGGATGCTTATGTACTGAGCGATGACATGGCAAGTTTTTGGTTAACGTAACACCGGTGTTGCTATTATATTCCCTTTAAAAAGGAATTCCTCGGCCCCGAGATTCAAAGCTAGTATTAAGTAATTTGAAAAGGAAACGTGTCAGAAAACACATCTACATGTATTTCATATATGTAGAAGGTTCATATTACAAGTCTCATGTTTTTGGAAAGTCACAATTTTAGAAACTAATCGTATTAGAGAAAGAAGGAAGAAACCCTGAAATGCTCATTCAAAAATTCCTCACTCCCCAAGTTGTTTCATCCTCGTAATGCTGCATCCCAATTTTTTATAAAATTCTTTATGCTCAAGGGGTGACTCCATCCTTTCTTATCAAGAATTTTGACCGGATACTCAACACACACTTTAAATCGTTCAACGCTAGATCTTTCAATGTTAGTGACTTGTCCGTACTTGCAAAATTTTTCATTGGGACACATGAAACACATTGTGCATTAAGCATTAAATCGCCAGGTAGGTTCAAACGATATGCTACCTTCCATTATTCTAACTGGAACGAATCAATATATCGGGTGCTACCTTACCCCGAAACGGTCGACACCTTTACTTGGTGACACTTTCGATATACATAGTCTCCAAATTTCAAACATCATTCGCCGCTTATCGGGCCGTATCTCTTCTCGTCTGACCGGAAAGCTACTTTAAGTTTTCTTGAACTGCTTACTTGGCTTAAGTTTCTTTAACTAGATCAACACCAAAGAACCACCTTTCACTCTGCTCGACTCAGCTTGAGTGAGTACGATACTCAAGGCCATATAAAGCTTCAAATGGTGCCATTTTTGATACTCTTTGATAACTCTTGTTGTAAGCAACCCGCCTAATGGCGCATACAGCCCTCAACTGGCGAATATGTCAACACACAAGACCTTAACATGTCTTCCAAATCCGTTTAGTCTTTCGCCCGAATTCACTGGCCATGGGATGATAAGTAGTGCTTCAGGCAATGGTAGTACCCATAGTCTTCATGAAACCTGCCGGCGAGCCACATAAATTGAGTACCCCAATCGTTGACTATGTTTTTGGAATTCCATGTGCATATTACTTTGTTCGATCTATGTATACTGGAGCATACCTAGGTGTTTGATACTTATCTTTGCTGAATAAAATGGGCGCATTTGGTCAAATCGATCGTACCAATAAATCTGTGATTGAATTATGTTCTTGGCTGTTCTAGGTGCGCACTCAACGATGAAGTCCATATTAATAGAATATTCCTTCCCACTTCCAAGCGGGAATGGGTGGCTGGTTCTCCAGCCTTTGATCAAATGTTGATCAGGCAACATATCGAGCTATCTCGATGCTTATTTTAGGTCCACTGTAAGCCTCGGCCAGCCATGATACATCTTATTGCAGACCGAGAATCGTTAAGAGCTCTGGCCAAGAATCAGACCGGCTCTGAGTTCGACCTCTTGAACAACTAGACGATTTTTTGAACCATACATTGTTGTCATCAAGGCCAAAGCGTAAATGCTTGCCCTCGATCCGACTTCTCTCTAATGTGTTATATTTTTGCTTCTCTCAAGAGCCAGCACAATTCTCTCTTTGAATAGAAGAAACAAAATTTGATATCATCTCGACTCACTCCCTTTATAATCATATCTATATTCAATCTTTTCTAACTCTTGACACAAACTCAGACCACTGTGTGACAAGAAGACAATTGCATTGACTCTTTCGACCGAGCATCAAAGAACTACATTGGCTTTACCAGATGATAGTGCACCAAGATCAGCAATCTTTAATTAATTTAGCCATTTTGCCTCATATTTAGCCTTTAGATCGCAAAGATATACTTCCTCAAACTTTTGTGATCACTATAATGACATTGCCCAAACGCAGCGTTCCATATTGTGAGCACCGACAAATCGCGCAGCTCAAGATCATGAGCGGGATAATGTTTCATATGTCGCCAACTGCTTTGCAAGCAAGCAATAACCCCGCTTTCTGCATCAAATAACATCCGGCGCCGGCGCCGATGCACGGCCACATCGAATGGCTTTCAATATCCGTCATTGAAGCGAGGACGGAGCAGTAGCCGCATCTTCAACTTGTCACATTCAGACCAATCGAATTTAGTTTATTCTTTGAAATTGAAACTATTTAAGATCCCGCCATCCTAAGCAAACTTGTGGACATCAAGGGCTCTTCCAATTGAGAATATCTGGACTTTGCTGTATCAACGGCAACACTTGCAGAGCAAAACATGACTGCAGAAGAAAGTTGACTTCACTCAAGCCAAACTCACATTTGCCAAGTTTTACAAAGATGATGTTCTCGGAGACGAGACAAAACACGGAGATTCATGCCTTCTTATGCTGAATATAAGAATTTATTAAAAAACCATAACGAACGAGTCGGCATAAACAATTGAAAGTTCAGATTTGATGACAATCGTATTCAATACCCCGAGAAATACCTCGGCCCCCAAGTTGATCAAAAAAGAAGAACACGAGGAAGAGGATATTTATTTTTGATGGCCTACCCATTGAGTGGACGATAGTCCACACACATTCTCTTCAAGAGGTGCATCCTTTTTTCAGCCAAAAGATGTGATAACCCGAAAGAGAAATCAAAGTCCGAAGTAAACCTTTTGTCTAGTCAATTCACAACTGAAGTTTTCAATTCTCCGGCTAACTCAAAATTCCAAGTAAGCTCTTCGGATATTCCCGCTTAACTCAATCACAAACTGCCTCTTTCCGTGGTAACCCGTGCAAACTCGTGAAACACATCCGAACCCACAAAACCGTATTTTTGATGTCTTGCACCGAGGTGGCATTAATCGTCTGAACCTCCTCTTAAATCTAGCCTTAAATGGGAGCCGATTATTATCGTAGCAACAAATTTTAACATTTCTATTCATAGACATCATTAAAGAATACATGTAGAATCCAATTCATTCCAAGGATCACATCTATATTTTATCCTTCAAGATTAGACGATTCGTGGGACAAACATATTCAAATTAAGAGATATAGGGAATCATAAGGCCCATTTCCGTGGTATATATAATACGCCTCCAAGGTGAACAATTGCACCCAAAACTCATCTTTAATTTTTATGGGGATTTCATGCTTGGTAAATAAATGTGCGGTTGATGTATGCGTATGCACTAGAATCAAACAATGTACCAGAAATCGGGCAACAGTGGGAACATACCCATAAAACTGCCTTCCTGTGCTGGACGAAGAGCACGCCCCGGCCTTTCTCTGGCACCGACCTTCTGGGATGACCACCTTTGCCAATGTTAATTCTTTGCTTGAAAAATTAGAGGTATTTCTTTGGGGTATGGACAGTCAAAGATAAACCTGGAGCAAATTAGCCACTGACCGGAACCGTGGGGGCATTTTGGGAAGTGGGCGGGGGTTGGGTTTCGAACACCCTGAGGCTCTACCATTGATAGTTGCGGCAAGCAGGACGAACGTACGCCTGCCTTGACTGCCGCCGTGGGCAACGATAGGGGTTGGTGGCTTTGGTCAGCCGATATTGAAAGCCTGTATAAGAGGGATGAAGATAACTCTCTCGGCGTTTTTGGATTCCGCCGGAAGAAAGCACGCCTTTCTCTCACTTTCCTCTGCCAGTGATTTTCATAGGGATATAATAACCACCTCCACTCATAGAAAGTGGCTTATGTGAGATGCTTCGGTGTCATTTTCAAAACCTTAATAAAAACACTTTTTCTTTGCCGCATTCACATGTTCGTGTATACTTGATGATCAATGTATTCAAGAGATGTTGCACCACGGTTTTGTATCTCTTTTAATGCTAGAAACTTTCCAAATTTTAGATTGCATTACCCTGGCCCGAAATAAAATGTTGACGGAATGCAAACATAGTCCGTAATTTGCTGGTCGCTAGTCGTCGTGTAGAAATTTGCCCACCACTGTGTGTGGCTCTCAGCCGTTGGCAAACTTGGTTTCAACAACTGACAAACCCTCTAGGTCAAACTTAAGATCTATGATACGAAGCCAATCAGTTAGCTTCTAAGGGTTCCTCACCGGTGAACACCGGCGATTGAAGTCCAGATATATGTGTGATTTCGTCAGGATTACGACGGCACTACGATGCTCAAGTGTGGCATCACCCCATTTTGTCGGGACTTCATTCCCCCCTGTGAGTACGGCATTCTCGCGGTGGTATGGACTAAAGCCGCCACTGGCCGCCCAAGGATGGGGGTGTCGGGTGGTGGGTCAAGGGCCTCTCAATTCTCTTGCAAGAACTTCACATTTGGTGTGGATGATCGACATCTCGTTATAAACAAGATTTTATTTATTCACAAGCAGCTTTTATTGAATCTCTAAAACAAATAGCACAAACTATTCAATAATATGGGTTCAGCTCTATTATATTACAAGTCCGACCGGTAGGCCTTACGGGACATTCCCAAAGTCGACTATTTGGCTACACATTATTTTCTCTCTCAGACACGGGATGTCGGACCCATGGTCCGCACGTGCACTCATTGCCCGC
Source organism: Chrysopogon serrulatus (assembly GCA_015844335.1). Lineage (NCBI taxonomy): Eukaryota > Viridiplantae > Streptophyta > Magnoliopsida > Poales > Poaceae > Chrysopogon > Chrysopogon serrulatus. The sequence continues at coordinate 646 of JADLZL010004476.1, read as the reverse complement.
AACGGACTCGCTCTGACTGACTCTCCTGGCCGGGTGCGTAGTGCACTTCCCATGGACTGCATCGGCACCCAAGTCGCCCTGGGGGCTACTTGTTATTTGATAGCACAGAGGATCATGGAGATTATTACCGGTGATGGACTTCTCATGGAGGCCGCATTGTAAGCTGAGGTCGCCTATCTCGAGCTCGCGCCTCCGATATAATCGTATCTATCATTCTTTCCGATGTATCAAGGCCGCCCACTTCATGTCAAGACGAGCGATGGTTTGTCAAGCTGGTGATGACTGAAGATCCGATCAAGCTTCCCCGACCTTCTAGTTCGGACTTCACCCTCATCCCTTCTTAATGCTATGCTAGCCTCCCTGTGCTTATAGCTAGCTCACAGACAATCCTCGTGCCGCTTGTCTCTGCTTCGGCTCTGGCTGGCCTCGGCCCCTTTGATCATGACGACGCAGTTTACCGTGACGTGGCACCTTTAGAACCTCGGTTGTCTTCGAAGGGTGCGCCCGCTTCTGGTAACACCAGCCACCCCGTGAAAAAGATAGATTCTATAAGACGTGGTGAACCTAGAAGAAGAATAGATTGATTTTACTTAGCCCAACCATTTTTATATCGGGATTCAAGCAGCAACATATGAATTAAACATGA
>JADLZL010004475.1:0-14332 GCA_015844335.1 Chrysopogon serrulatus | reverse complement strand
GGTGGAGGGAGGAGTTCTTGTATTATCTGCGCCCGAAGTGCTACCGTAGGTAGGGTGTACAAAAGGTGAGAGAGGGGGGGGTCCCAAGTCTCGTGGTGATTGAGTGAGGTGCCAATATCGGGCTCGTGTGTACTGCTTGTCCTACGGGCCCCTGCCTTCCCCTTTTATAGCCGCCAAGGAAGGCGGGGCCGTACAAGAAGGTGATCGTGCTCGTGGCTGGGTCATGGGCTTCCGTTCTCCCTCGTCCGGAGGCTCGGCGTGGGCAGGCGGTATCCCCGGACCGTGGCGGCGGTCGGCGACGTCGCCTCCTTGCCTTGTTGCCCCAAAATGGCGGGCGTCCACATTGGAGTTGGCGAGATGCGTCGGAGGGGGTGCGGAGCCCTGTAGCTTTGACCTGCACGGAGTCGAGGCTCGGGGGCCTTGGAGCTTGTCGCCGTCACGAGGAGTTGGTGGAACGACCCCCCGGACGATCGCCCGTAGCGTGGTTGCCCATCCAGTGCTCGGGGCTCACGGGGTGGGCGTTTGGTTGGCCCCGGAATGGGCGTCGATCCACTCCCGCCCGCGGTGGCGTCGGTGGCGTGGCCTTGGCGTGGTAGGCGGCGTCCGGGTTCGGCGATGGGACTGGCGGAGGGTTAGGCAGCATAGTACCCCCTTTGTGGCGGGCGTGGCCTCCAGCGGAAGCTGCGTAAGCATGATGTCGCCCGGCGTGGGCCGTGGCGGGGCTATGCCCATTCCTGTCGAGCATGGGCGCTCGACACGGGCGGTGGTGGATATCGTCAAATCGGTGAATGCGGTCTTTGACTTCACGGGAGGCAGCGTCCGTCAGAGGCCTGGTTGCCGGGGCTCGGGCGGGGCCAGGCTTGGAAGGCTTCGTCAGAGGCCACCCGTTGGGGGGCTTCGGGCGGGGCGGAGAGGAAAGGAAGGTCCAGAGGCCCGTCAGGGGCCTCGGGCGAGGCGGAAATTGGCTCTCCCGCCCGGAGCCCTTAAGCGGGGTGAGCTCGGATGGGCCGGAGGGGGTACATTTGCTCTGGTGTCTTTGGAGCCAGCGTCTATGTAGGCGATTGGGAAGCCTATTGGGCCAAAGTTTGCGTTTGTTGGGCTTTCCTTAGGGGGCCCTTATTTTGGTCCCCGGCAGTAGCCCCAGAGCCTTACGAAGGAGTGGGTGCACTCGTTCGAGAGAGCGAAAATGATCCTCGGCTGCTATTGACACTTCTCCGTAGGGTGCGCGTGCATCCGTGATGTAGCCCCCGATGCCTCGAAGGAGTTTGGGGGACTCCTTCGAGGGCTTGTACTTAGCTCGCCTGGTGTGGTTTTGGGGCTTATTTAGAGAGCCGTGCTGGCCCGTGAGAGGCGCCCGCCCGGCCCGGAGTGTAGCCAGGCCTCGGAGGAGTGAGGGCCCTTGTCCAGGGGCTTGTGCGTGTTTTGGCGGATAAGCGGTCCGTCTTTGCCGAGCCCACAGGCCCTCGGCTCGTCGAGGGGTTGACTAGGTTTCGGGGACGTTTTCCCGGAGAGGTGGTTCGCGTTGGGGAAGCCCAGAGCCTCGTAGTGACAGGGAACCCAGTGGTACTCGGTAGGTCGTATTTTACGCACCTCGGCTTCCCTTCAGCGAGGGAGGAGGGGTGGACTTTGTCGTGCTATTGTCGACGAGTGTCGAACACGACTAGATCCGTTTGGTATTTGGAGGATCCAAGTGAACCGCTTTGTGCCCGTTAAGCTAGGGGTTGGCTCGGCCGGGCCTTGATTCATAAGAGCACGCACGGTGTGCACGAGGCGGGGCTCGGGTCCCGTCCGCTTGGGTCCCGGGGCTCGGTGCTCTCCCAGCGGATCCCCCACTCGGCTGCCATGCCCAGCCTCGGATCTTTGCAAGAACTGACCCCCTGCTTCTTGGCGGGGCCGGGTGTATGAGCCGTGAGCTGCCTGACTGCATTGCCCTGAGGTGGGCACATCGAACCCTTAAAATTGGAGGCCGGCCTACGAGCCTGCGGACCGTAAATGGGCCGTCGCCAGGGCTCCTTTGTGGAGAAAAGGAACCCTTGTTTTGCCTGTCGTGGGGAGGCGTGGGCGCGTCTTTTAGAGAGGCGACGGCGGGATGTGGGCGCCCCGGCGGGTGGGCCCCACTTTCCCCGTCGTGGCAATTGGCGTGCGCGTGTGTTGAGGTAGGTCCCACGGGGGGCGGCGTGCGGCGCTGCGGCTCAGCGTGGCCCGCGGTGGCGGGGAGCCAGGCCGTGGCCGGATCCTTTGAGGGAGGCGTACCGTGTGGCCGCGTGTGTGAGTGCTTGTAAGCCCGTGTGGGCTGGGGCCGCTCACGTGCAGCGCCTCGTCTTTGTGCGTGGTGTGTATGTCGATCACGGCGCATCGGAGAGCCGATGCGCAATCAATGCAAAGAGGGGCGTCGGGTAAAAATACACATGCGGCAGCGTGTTGGCCCTCCCTTCCCACGCTTCTTCTGCTTGCTCTTTACCCTCGCCCCCCACTTCTTCCTTGATGGCGCCCAGGGCCGATGTCGTCAGTGGCGGAGTGGGATCGTGCTTTCGGTGACAGGTCGGGGTTAGAGTCTTTGTGCGAGAAGGGGAGAAGCGGCGTCAGGACCGACATCGAGCGGCGGAGTGGATCGTGCCGCCCAGCCGGACCACCGTACCGCGTCCTCCCGTCGAGAATGCGTCGTGAGAAAGCTTCCGCGGCGTTCCGCAGCCAGCGGAGTTCGAATGCGATGGGGGCGACTCCTCCTCAGCTCTAAGAGCACTACGGCACAGAGCTCCACAATCTAAGCCCCCCATGCATCTCCATGCATGGTCTTACCGTGGCGTCACGAGAGACTACCTAGAAACATCGCCCCATTGGGACTTGTGGCTCTACTTCTTCGAGGCCACCTTGTTCTGAAATCTCCGCCGAGGCGGAGAAGGAAGGGAAGGAGAAGGGGGGAAGAGGGTGGCGGTCAGGGGCCGGCTGCAGCTGCGGTAGGCGGTCAAGCACACGGGGGAGTATATCCGTGAAGGCTGGCCACCTCGGCAGTGGGCTGGCCTGGCAAGTGGTTCTACGCCGCAGCGACTCGACCACTGCCCGCCTGCAGGGAAGGTGTTGACTCCGGCCGCCGTCGTGGCGGAAGGGCTTGTCGCCGGAAGGGTGACCCGGCGAGGAAGGTATTCTCCGCCTTGGCGCTTGACCAAGGCGGGTTTGGGCCGCCTCGGCGGTGATGGCTAGTTTCCACAAGCGGGCGTCTTTGCCCGTGATGTTCAGCGTCTGTTATTTGTATGACATGCGTCCACGGCAATGCCTGGGAGGAAGTACCGGATGGCGGCCAGAGACCTAAAGGGAATGCAGGAGTCCTCGACAGAGCAAGCGGGCGGCGTCGGTGGAGCACCTCGCAGCCTCTCCAAGATCCCCGTCTGGCCGGACAAGGACTACATCGATGCGGTAAGGCTCTCCCCTCTGCTCCGGCGTGCTCCGTTCTTCTTTTTCCCACGCTAATCGGTTATCGCGCTGCGGGGGCTCGCGGAGAGGCGAGGCCGTCCCAGCCCTTCGCCCAGCATGGAGAAAGAAGACCAACCGCGGCAGTAGCGGAGGCGCGAGAGGAAGGAGGAAAGGGAGAGCACCGCGGCAGCGTCATAGCGAGAGGAGAAGGATGACTGGCACCGAGGCTGTGACACCGGGGGGCGGAGAACCTCCCTCGGGAGGAGACGCCCGTCGGAGACCACCGAATGGTGATGGCGGCTGACGGGCGGAGGAATGGGATGAGGACGTGCTGAGCAGCTGCACGGGGTTGGATCCCGGAGGTGGCGTCAGCAGGCCGAGGCAGCTTCTGATGACATGGCGTCACAGAAAGGGCCACCCGGGGAGGCTCGTCTCGATTATCCTTTGGACAGGGCAGCCTTGGCCTTCAGCTGGGGCGTCCCTCGGGGAGGAGGCACGGCCGCCCGCGGGGGGAAGGAGATCGCCGAGCCCTCCCCCCCCGCGAGGCCCATCCCCTTAGCGGCCAGCTGGCTAAAGGCGGGTCGGAGGAGGCAGAGGACGCCACTGGAAGCGGTCGGCTGGGCGCCAGCCGCTCCCTCCCTCGGGAGGTCGGTCAGGTGCTAAAGATTAAGTGCGGGTAAGTGGTGTTCGTACCTTGTTGTTGATTCCAGCGTGCGCACGCTAATTTTTACCTTGTGCCCATCACGGCTGGCAGAGCCCGGCCCGGTGAATCACGGCGCCCCTAAACAGAGCTTGACTAAAGGCGGGGGGCGGAGTGCGACCTCGGTTCCGTGCGTCGAGGCGACGAGCCGGGACCCGAAGGAGGAGAACCGCCAGGGCGCCGCCCAACCGTGGAGCAGTCCTCAGCGATGGAGCCAGGAGGTGGTGCAGGCGTGCCGTGGGAACCAGTAGCGACCGTGGCGCCATCGGTCGAAGAGCCCGGCCCGTCGGGCGCTACCGGCACAGCGGGCGCCCGCCCGAGGAGGCAACGTGGTGATCTTAGCTGTGTCGGCCGGGGGTGGAATCCCGGTGCCGGCCGAAGGCGAGTGGAGGAGCCCGCGGTGGTTGCCTCTGCCCGATGTGGTCATGACCATGGCGGGCGCAAACCCACGGCTCCGGCAAGTCATGGCCACACCCGGGGAGTCTCCTCGGCTGGAGGAAGACCCGAGGCGCAGGTGAGGCGCCCTCCCGGGATCACCACTGACCTCGGCGGAGTGCCCGGCCAATCCGCCCGAGTACCTACAGAAATTTGGAGAAACCGGCCGCCACGTGGGCCTTGGAGAAGCGGGGCCTTCGCGCGGGGACGGCCTTGAGGGAGGTGAGGTCCTGGGTGGCGTGGCCCTTGGTGCGTCGACCGCTATGAAGGCCGCTGGACCATCGTGTCGGGGCTGTGCAGGAACTCCCCCCGTTGCCGGGTAAGTGGTTGCTCGTCCTCATTCCCCTTGGGGGCCTTTTCCCGTGTCGGCCCCGGAAGAGGGTGTGCTGCGGGAGTTGGCGCGGGGCGTCGGGCAAAAGTCGGACCTCCTCCAGCGCGTCGGCGGCCTCCCACGACTAGTACCTTCAGCCGAAGGGGCTGGTTGCCAGTGACAACGGCCGGTGTGGAGGAGGGACCTTGAGGCTCGGGAAGCTCCGGGTCTTCGTTTCCCAGCTGCAGTCAGGGCCTCGGCGGCGCGAGGGGATGCCTCCCTTGCCCCCCGGGGAGATCGCGGCGGAGTCATGCCAAAAGCCTTGACCAGCTCAGGGTGGAGGGAGGCGATGGGCTGCCGAGGCTTGGCGCTCGGCGGACTCCATCAAGTCCACTGTCCAGAAGGCCTCAGGAGGCCTCCAGAGGCAGCACGTCGTCTGGCCGGGAGTACTCCAACTGAAGGAGGCGGTCGAGGCGGGGGATGTCAGGAGCCCACGACCCTCCGCGACCAGGCTGCGAGGGGTAAGGCTGCTGATCGCCCTTCGTACTGTGTTACATGTCGTCAGGAACCTAACTCCGGGTTGGTGCGGCACACCTGGGAGGGCAGGGTGACGGAGTTGGAGGGGAGAACCTCTCCCGCGTCGCGGGCGCCTATAACTTCCGGCCTTGAGGCGAGCTGGGACCTGACCGCGGGAGGCTACGAGCGTGCGTGCCGCGGTGGAGGCGGAGGAGGGCATGCCCGGCGTTTGCTGGCAGTGGTAGCGCTGGCCCTAGTACCACGGCGGGTGGGCGAGGCGCGCCACAGGAGGCCCTCCAGTCGGCGTATCGCACAGAAACTGCGGCTGACCATGTCCCACTATCGCTCGACCTCCCTTGGATCGCCGGGGGACTTGTGGAAGGTGACCGAGGAGAGGGAGATGGGGCGCGGGGCTGGGTGCGGCTCAGCTCGTTGAGGAGGGGCAGGAGCAAGCGTGGCTCCTGCCCGCGTTGGTGGCCACCTTTGCGCTCTTGTCGTCTCACCCCCTCCGGAGGAAGGCCTGGCCTTGAGGCCGCGGACGTCGTCATGGCCGTCGAAGCCGTGGGCCACAGACGCCGTGGCTCTGAGCGTGGTCACGAAGCCGTGAGCCGGTCCTGCCGAAAACGCCCGAGGCCGTGGAAGGCTGCGGCCCGAGGCTCCGAGGTTGTGGGCGTCGCCGCCCAGTGATCTTGGCTGGGCCGCCCCCCCAGATAGACCACAAAAGGTGGGCCGAGTGCCCATGTAAATAGGAATTTGCGTTGGCGTGTGTTTGTGGAACACTTTATGTGAATCGGCCCGTCGAGGGCTTTAAGCTTTTGTACTAGCTTTTTCGTTATCTCTCGCATTCCCTTCGTTTGTATTAAGCTACTTGGTTTTTGCGAGGATGCTTTGCGGCCCGAATTCGCTCTTTAACCCGAAGGTAGGGCGTGCGATGAACGCCTCGGCCGTTGCCCTTCCGTGATCGGCGACCTCCTCGCGGCACTTGGGGTCATCCTTTTGGGTGAGGATAGCGGCGGAGGCACCGTGGCGCTCGGCGTAGGGTGGCCTCGCGGCTCGGCCGTCCTCGGCCTCGGGATGACCTTGGTGGGTGCTTTTTTCCTAAGTATCACGAAATCTTCGGGAGCGTAGAGTCTACGAAAGATAGCTAGGAAAAGCGAAAAAAATTTTTTTTTGGGGTGCTTTCCGGGAGGGTTCCCCCTTTCTAGCCCCCAGGAGGCTTGGTTTTGGTGAGCCAAAACCAAGTCTCAGAGTCCCCTGGGAGGGGCAGAATCTTTGTGACTTGGGAGAAACGCCTAAGGACTTAGTTTTTTATTTAGCCAAAGGTACAAAGCGTATGTACAATGCTTGGAATTTCTAAGGGTAAAAAGCGGCGTAGCTGTTGGATGTTCCAAAGCGTTGTTGAGGACTTCACCGGCCTCGTTGGCGAGCTTATGCGTGCCGGCTTGAGGATTTCAGCGATGATGAAGGGCCCCTCCCAAGGCGGCGTGAGCTTGTGGCGCCCTCTGTTGTCTGGCGGAGGCGGACACCATCGCCTTCCTTGAGATCTCGGGTGCGGACCCATCGATCGTAGTAAGCGTCGGAGGGGCTGCTGGTATCTTCTTTGAGTGTAGGAGGGGGACGGCGTCCACGGCTTCCTCGAGCATGTCCAGCGAATCCTCCCGAGCCCGCCTGGTTGCGTGCCTCGTCGTGGGCCTTGAGCCTCGGGGACCCAAACTCTAAATCGGTGGGCAGGATGGCCTCGGCGCCGTACACCGGGAAGAAGGCGTGAAACCCGTGGCTCTGGCGGTCGTCGTCTGAGGCTCCCGAGGGGGCCGAGGGGGAGCTCCTCGAGCCACCTTTTGCCGAACTTGTCGAGCTTGTTGAAGATCGAGGCTTGGGCCCTTGCGGTATCATCCGTTAGCCCGCTCTACCTGCCCGTTCGTGCAGGGGTGCGCGAGGACAGACGATCGTATCTGGTGCTTATCGTAGAAGTTTGAACTTTGCCCCAGTGAGCTGGGTGCCGTGGTCGGTGATGATAGAGTTCGGGACTCCAAAGCGGTGGATGATGTCGGTGAAGAAAAGTACCGCCTGCTCGGACCGAATGTTGGTGGCGGGGGCGCGCCTCGATCCATTTGGAGAATTTGTCGATGGCGACGAGCGGATGAGTGAAGCCCGGGCGCCTTCTTGAGGTCCTTGCCGGATCCAAACCCCACGGCGAAGGCCACGTGATCGGGATGATGCAGGCGCTGGCCGGCGGTGCGTCGGCGGCGTATGCCGACATCCCCGCAGTGCGTACTACCTCGGTGGCGTCGGCCCGGCCGCGGTCGGCCCGATAGAACCCACAGCCGGGAAAAGCTGCCGGCGAGGGAGGCGGGGAGCGGCGTGGTGGCCGCGAGCAGCCGGCGTGGATCTTGTGGACCCGGGGCGAGGCCCTCCTCGGCCGTGATGCATCGGCATTGCGGGGACCCCAGAGGGGCTTCGCTTGTAGAGCTTTTCCTCGATGACGACGAAGGACTTTGCTCTTCTCGCGATGCGCTGGCTTGGTTGAAGTCCTCGGGGAGAACCCCTCGGATGATCCGGTCGGGTATGGCTTTCTCCGATCGGCTTGGGGTCGGCCTGCGGATCCCCCTCCGTCGATCTCCATGACCTCGGCATTTGATGCCGAGGGGCGCCTCGGAAGTCGGGGGGGTCTCGGATGTCGAGGGGCCTCGGGGCGGGCCTCCGGCTCCCCGGGGGGGCGGTATGATCCTCAGGGCCTCCCCTACCCCCCGAGTGTGGCGGAAGGAGCCCGCGAGGTCTTTGATGAAAGGCGTCGAGGGGGCGGGGGCTCTCCCGGCCAGCGATCTTGGCGAGTTCATCGGCGGCCGTTGTGCTTCAGGGCGGCGTGGTTGAGCTTCGAGGCCGTCGAACTTGTCCTCGGGCGCGCACCGCCTTGCGATGCAGCGTCCATCTTGGGGTCGTGGCAGCTCGAGTCCTTCATGACTTGGTCGATGACAAAGGCGTGCGAATCCCCTCGGACGTCAAGGCGCTTGGCGCCAAGTTCGGCGGCGATCTTCAACCCATTGAGCGGGCCTTCGTACTGCCCATATTGTTCGGCCAGGAAAGTGAAGGCGGATTACGTTACCGCATGTGCACCCCGGGGAGAGGCGAGGAGGCCGGCGCCGGCTCCGGTCTTCATCGGGGACCCGTCGAAGTACATCGTCCGACATTCCGCTGGCTGGGGCGGTAGGCCCTGGTGTCGATCCCACTCCGGCGAGGAAGTCGGCCAAGACTTGAGATTTGATGGCCTTCCTCGGGCGTAGGAGAGAGTCTCTCCCATGAGCTCGACGGACCACTTGGCAACCCGCCTCGAGACCTCCCGTTCTGGAGGATCTCTCCCCAGCGGGAAGGAGGAGACCACCGTCACGGGGGTAGGCGTCGGTAGTGCCGGAGCTTGCGCCAGAGTCGGGACCACCGCATAGAGCGGCTTCTAGATCTGCGGGTAGCGGACCTTGGTCTCGGACAACACCTCGGCCCGATGAAGTAGGCGGCCTGCGGGACCGGCGGGGGTGTGGCCCTCCTCACCCCCTCTCGATGGCGATGGCCTTGGCCCGACCACACAGGTGGTCGCGGCGGCAGATACAGAAGGAGGGGTTCACGTTCGGCCGAGGCGGGGGCGAGGATCGGGGGCAGCTTGGTGAGGGCAGCCTTGAGCTTGTCGAGGCCTCACGGGCCTCGGTGGTCCAGGAAAGCGCTCGGACTTTTCGGGGAGGCGTCTGAGGGGGCAGGCCCTTCTCGCCAGAGCCGTGAGATGAAGCGGTGAGGCCGCCCGGACAGCCCATGACTCGCTATATGCCCTTGGTCCTTGATACGCCCCCATGCTCGTCCTGCGGTCACCTTCTCGGGTTGGGCTCGATGCGCGTTTGGAGGCGATGAACCCGAGGAGCATGCCTCGGGGACCCGAGCGCACTTCGGGGGTTTGAGCTTGGCGCTTTTGGCCTTAAGACAACTTTGGAAGCGATCTTGAGGTCGAGAGATGAGGTCGTCGGCCTTCTTAGTCTTGACCACGATAATCGTCGGCGTAGGCCTCTACGGTTTCGCTGATGTGGTCGCCAAAGACGCCCGGCATGCACCGTTGGTACGTGGCCCCTGCGTTCCTAAGCCGAAGGGCATCGTCAATAACTTGTACATGCGAGCAGGGGGTGATGAAGGGCGTCGCGAGCTGGTGGACTCCTTCATCTTTATTTGGTGGTAGCGGAATAAGCATCAAGGAAGGATAGGAGCTCACACCCCGAGGTGGAGTCGACTATCGATCGATCGTGGTAAGAAAAAGGGACTTTTCGGACATGCTTTATTTAAACTAGTATAGTCTACACACATCCTCCACTTCCCACTCTTTTTTCTAACGATGCAGGGATTAGATAGGCCACTCGGGGTGGAACACCTCCTTGATGAATCCGGCCGCCAAAAGCTTGTTCACCTCCTCGCCGATGGCCTGCGCTTCTCCTCGTCGAATCGGCGCGTCGCTACTTCACCGATGCGGACCCGGCCGGATATCAAGGGAGTGCTCGGCGACATCCCTCGGAATGCCGGCATGTCCGAGGGACCCCTCCGAAGATGTCGTGTTCGCGTGGAGAAAGTCGGCAACACGGCTTCCTATTTAGGGTCGAGGAGTCCGCAGATCTTCACCGTCTTGCGGACGAGGTGGAGGGTCGGCGGGACCTCCCTCACCCCATCGGACTGACTCGAAGGTGCCGGCGTGGCGCTTGGGTCGAGAGCCTCGGAGATGGCCATGGCCTCGGCATGCTCGATGGTTTCCACGTCGCTTGATTGAGCAGCGTGCTCGTAAGAGGAGCCAACGGTGATGGCGCCGTTGGGGCCCGGCATCTTGAGGAGGAGGTGCGTGTAGTTCGGGACCGCCATGAACCCGTCGCGGGCGGGGCGGTATATGCCGTGGTAGGTTCCTCGGAAGTCAACCACGTCGAAGGTGATGACCTCCTTGTGGTAGTTTGATGGCATCCCGAAGGCGACGGGGAGATCGATCTGCCCGAGGGGCCGGGCTTCGCTTGCACAGCACGATGCCCTGAGGGAGGTTGGAGGGTCGGAGGTGCGGCGCTCCATCCCCCAGCAGGCGAGGGTGTCGGGTAGAGGATGTTGAGGCGCTACATCCATCGGCACCTTAGTGAGCCGAGCGTTGCCGGCGGCGGGATCCACCACGAGTGGGTATCTCCCGGGGGTTTGGCACGTAGAGCGGGTGGTCGTCGAGGCCATAGGTGATGGCCTCGGCCGACCCACGGCAGGTCTTGCGGCGTGGCGTGGGGCGCACCGGGAAATACCTCTCGGCGCTCGCGCTTGATCTGGCGTGGAGAAAGGTTCGGCGGGGAGGCCTCCGATGATCATGAAGACATCGTGGATCTTGGGGAACCCGTCATCCTTGTCTTCATCCTCCTTCTCCTTCTTCTTGTCCTCGGGCGGGGGGCAGCTTACAGTAGAATCGGCGGGCCAAGTCACACTCCCCCCATGGTGTGCTTGACGGGGGCTTGTGGAAGGGGGCATGGCTTCTTGAGCATGTCGTCGAGCGCCACAGGCCCCGGGGGCCTCGGGGTGCTGCTGCGGTCGGCCGCGGCGAGAGATCATCCTCGGAGTCTTCCTTCTTCTTGCCTTGCTTCCCCCTCAGCTTGCCCTCTTGTTCTTCTTACTGTTGCGGGTTGCTGTTCCGCCGGCTTCTTCATTCTTCCGCTTGTCCTTGTCGTTGGCGCCGCGAAAGATGGCCCCCCACTGCCTCCTGCCAGGAGGCGAATTTTACCACCTCAAACTGCTCGTTGGTGGTGGAGGGCATCTTCCGACCGGTCGTGGACCAGCTCCTTGCGGGTTGTCCGTCGAGGCAGCAATAATGGCGGTGTCGGCCACGTTGGGCAGCTCGGTGCACTTCTTGGAGAAGCGGATGAAGTCGCGAAGCGACTTCGTCGAGGCTTTCCCCGGCAACTACGGAGATCCCGAGGGAGTTCCCGGGCGCACGTATGTGCCACAGGGGGTTCCCACAGACCTTGACCAGGTCGGCCCGATCAAAAGATCGTGCGGGCGGGGAAGGTGCTCCGGCCGAGGCCAGGCGGCGTCGCCCAAGTGAAGGGGAGGTTGCGGATGATGAAGCTTGTCGTCGTCGCCCAGCCAATTGGCGGCTGACGGTATCGTTGAAACAACCAGGAGTTCGTCTCACAGAGTATTTGTGAGTTGGCGGGCTATGGCGGGCGAAAGAATCGTCTTGACTAACGGTCCCAGAGCTGAAAACCACGAGCCCAGGAGGTCAGCATCGTCCTTCGATCCACATCGGCCATCGCGCCTACCGCCCACTATGTGGCGGTCCACGATTCGTCCCCGGTACTCGCCTCCACCACGATATTATTCTTGTAGCGTCGCGCGTCGTTGGTACGCGGTTGTCTGGATGCGCTTCGCGGCTCCGGCCGCCGCGAGGATCACGGTGGGCGAAGACTCACGCTCCTCGGGGGGAGCGCCCGCGGAGTTCCTACGTCCTCGGCCTTGAGACGGACGAGCTCTCGGCTTTGTTGGACTGCGGCGGTGAAGCCTCACCTTTCGTCGCGGATCTGTACCCGTGGAGGGCTCCGGTATTGTCGGGCAGGAGGGCCACAGCCGCGGCGTTTTGGCTGCATCTGGAAGAGCGGGAGGATGCTCGCCCCCTAAATGCGTTGGCGATCCTGTTGAACTGCTCCTTGAAGCGTCTTTGTTTGCCGTGCAGAGGCTCGAGTTAGGCGCCCAGCGCGGTAGCCTTGCTGGCCAGCGTCTATCTTCTGCACCCGTAGCTGAAAGGCGGTCGTGGTCAAGCTTAGCCTGAATTGATCTGTCAGCGGTGAGTCGGCGTGGCTCCAGCGGTGTGGTGGATCCTCGCCCTCGGGGTGAGTCGCGGGCGGTGGGTCCGCTCCCACGTTGTCGGGAGGCTCTGAGGTCTCTTTGGGGTGTGATCACCGGGCCGGGCTAGTGTGCCTAGGGTTACGTTCACGATCCTTATAAATGGTGGCCCGTGCGGCCGTCGGCGCCAGTCCTGAACCTCCGTGGAAGCACTTTCGCGGCGTCGGGTCGTACATGTCGTCAGGGGGAGTCAGGTCGGGGTAACCGAGCCGGCGGCGTGCTCAGGGATGAACCCCTGGTTCCGTGTCCTCGAGTAGTGCCCGGATCGGGTGGGCGTATTAGCGTGCAGGGCTCGCTCCACTCCGCGTCGAGGTACTCCTCCGAGGCGTGGATGGATCCGTCGGGGATGTCGCGTCGGGCGCTCCGTGGAGCGCCTGCAGCGTGGGATGCCTCCTCCGGGTTCCCATGGCGGTGGGAGACCAACATGCGCCGCGTGGCACAGCGTTGGCCAAGCCAAATGGTTGTCGTGGTGGCGGCGGTGGCTGAGTGTCCCCGCGGGGGCGTCGCCCGAGCTACAGCGCCGCAAGGTCCTCACCTCGGACCCGCCCGGCGTCATGGTGAGTCCGTCGTGTATGCGGGCGGGCCGGGTGCCACGCGTGCCTCTGCTTGCCGGGCGGTGATGGAATCCACCGGGGCCTCGTCGGGAGGTCCACGAACTCCGGCGGGAGGTGCTCCATGTCGTCTTGGACACCCCGGTCGACCGCGAACTCAAACTCACCAAACCGGATCGGGGGTTCTGGCTCTAGCGGTGGGGTGGAGGAGAGTTGGGGATGAGAGGCCGCCCGAAGTGTTGTCGCGTCTGGCTGGCCATCGGGAGGTTTGGCGGGAAGAGGCGAAACACGCATACTCTCCCCTACCGGCGCCAAGCCCCATCGGTGCTAGAGGCTGGTGGCCCCTAGCACCAACGAGTGGTGTTTGTGGTGCGTGCTCCCAACTCCGGATGGTGTGCAAGATGAACACAAGGATTTATCTTGGTTCGGGGCAAGAGAAGGCCCTACGTCCGGTTGGGGGAGGAGTTCTTGTATTATCACACACACGAAGTGCTCATAGGTAGGGTGTACAAGCAGTGAGAGAGGGCGGGGTCCCAAATCTCGTGGTGATTGAGTGAGGTGCCAATATCGGGCTCTCGTGTGTGCTGTTTGTCTCACAGACCCTGCCTTCCCCTTTTATAGCCGCAAGGGAAGGCAGGGCCTTACAAGGTGATGATCGTGCTCGTGGTGGGTCATGGGCTTCCGTCCTCCTCGTCAGGAGGCTCCGGCGTGAGCAGGTATCCCGGACCGTGGCCGGTCTGGCGTCGCCTCCCTTGCCCCTGTTGCCCAAAATGACGGACGTCCCTGTTGGAGTTGGCGAGAAAGTTTGCGAGCCACATGGCTGCCTGCACAGGTCCGAGGCTCGGGGGCCTCGGGCTTGTCGTAAATGCAGTGGGTGGAACGGCCCCGGGGACGATCGCCCGGCGCGGTGGTTGCCCATCCGTGCTCGGGGCTCACGGGGGGGACTGTTGTTGTTGGCCCCGGATGGGCGTCAGTCCACTCCCGCTACGAGGGTGGCGTCGGTGGCGTGGCCTTGGCGTGGTAGACGGCGTCGGAGTTCGGCGATGGGACTGGCGGAGGGGTTAGGCAGCATAGTACCCCCAGCTGGCGGGCGTGACCTCCAACTGTGGAGGCTAGCGCGTAAGCATGATCGCCCGGCGTGGGCGTGGCGGGGCTATGCCCATCCCACAGCCGGGCGTGGAAGCGCTCGACACGCGGCGGTGGTGGATATGCGTCAAATCGGTGAAAATGCGGTCTTTGACTTTGGGCAGCGGCGTCCGTCAGGCACTGGTTGCCAGGGGCTCGGGCGGGGCCGAGGCTGAAGAGGCTCGTCGAGCCACGCCGTTGGGGGCTCGGGCGGGGGCGGAAAATGGAAGCTTCGTCCGAGGCCCCAGCGCCGGGGGGCGGGCGGGCGAAAATGGCTCTCCGCCCGAGCCCTTAGCGGGGTGAGCTCGGATAGGCGAAGGAGGTACATTTGCTTTCGGTGTCTTTGGAGCGTCTTAGGTAGGCGGGGGAGGCCTATTGGACCAAAGTTTGTGTTTGTTGGGC
>JADLZL010004474.1:0-66687 GCA_015844335.1 Chrysopogon serrulatus | reverse complement strand
GGAGTGGAAACAAAAGCATTGGCTACTGATAAATGTTTTTTTTTCTTGTAATATTATATAAAGACGGGTATTGCTCTTTGAGAGTGAAGTTTTCAAGCCACTTGTCCTCCCAAAATCTAGCTTGACTACCATTGTGAATGTTAAAAATAGAGAGATCAAGGAAGCGGTTTTTTACCTTCATAAGGCCAGACCAAAAGTGTGAGTCTCCCGGTTTCCAATGAACTTCACCAATGGTTTTATTTTTCAAATATTTCTTCCTGAGAAGATCCTGCCAGACACCGTCTTCATTAACTAGTTTGTACAACCATTTGCTAAGTAAGCAAGCATTCTGAATTTCAAGATTCATAATGCCAAGATCTCCTTGATCTTTTGGTAAACAAAGAATTTCCCATTTCAATAATCTATATTTTTTCTTATGGTTATCTCCTTGCCAGAAAAAAGCTGACCTATAGAAATCTAATTTCTTAAGAATGCCTTGCCTGATTGGGATCGCGATTTTGATCTTTTTCGTGGAAAATTCTTGAGATATTGCAAGTGGGCTATACAAAAACCGGACATGCCTTATCACTGGAACTTTCTTTATATTGCAGGTTGGTTAGAAGGTGAACTTTTGTCCCTGTCCCTACCAAAATTGTTGTCCTGCAGCATTCGCATTCCGCTGCTGTTCGGTTCAGCGCTCCACCCTACCGTCTGTCTGTCTCGCCATAATTTCGGTGCGTTAAGGCAGAACAGTTCGCATCCAATCGGATCGAGGAAATGTTAGCATCGAGGTAAACTTGAAACGTTCATTAATTATTAAGTGATTGGTTGGTTTCGAGTGACCACAAGTCCGCGATCTTGGGCATTAGAGATCGGACTCGATTCGGGTGTCAGAGTCAGAGATTCTAGATTCAGAAGAGAGCAACAACTGCAGGAAGCTGTCGTCAAACCGCTTAGCTGTACTGGCTGGTTGCGACCGTTGGGCCCGGACCTGCTGCGAAGTGCCAACGAAGCTGAGCACACACCCATACCGTGCACGCCAAGAACACGGAGTCCGTAAGATTGACCTCACCAAACTAGCCACGGTGGTCAAGGCTCAAGACGATGATGGCCCGGCGCCGGCGGGCAGGCAAAAAACTCCGGTTTCAGTTCGTAGAAGACTGCTTTATTTACCCTTTCTCGTAAAAAGAGAGAGAGAGAGAGACTGCTTTGTTTAGGATCATGCATGCCTGAGTATATGCCTGTATACCGGGACGCAGGGTTTAACTCTGGTCTGGACACAGGTAAAACGCTCCCACTGCCAAAAAGAGCTGATTCGCAGGTATGCAGTCTCCGGTGATTCCCGGAACCCACCAATAATTTGTGAACACACGATGACCCATAGGTTACCAAGAGTTACGACACCGCAAGAAACAGTGGATTCCCGCGTCGCTCTCACACATTTCCACCACATCGTCTCACCGTCAATCATCGACACACACGTCGACGATGCACGCAGCGTCGCAGACTGATTTCGAAAAAAAAAAAAAAAAAAAAAAAAACATTTCCCGGCTTCTCCTCGCATCGTCGTCTCCCTCCCATTCCTGCATCGACATGTTTGTTTACCTCCTTGCTCGCCCTATAAATAACCAACCTCCATGTCCCGTCTACACACGCCGTTCCCAACCGAACACACACAACATCAGCAACAACTACCTGCCGTTCAGTGCGTGCGATGAAGCTGGATGTTCCGGCGAGCCAGAGGAGGAGCCAGGATGCAGAGCAGAACGGCAAGGCAGCGGCAGCGGCCGTCCTCGGCATTGAGCCGTGGAGCCACCCGAAGCTCCCTCTCCCCGGCGACGCCGACGCCGGCGGCAGCGTCCTGGTGCCGCCGGTCAACTTCGCCATGGTCGACGACGGCATCTTCCGCTCGGGCCTCCCGGACGCCGGCAACTTCCGCTTCCTGCTCTCCCTCAACCTGCGCTCCATCGTGTAAGAAAGAGCTCGCTCGACGCCTTTTCATCCTAGCCCGCCGCTTCAGCTCCGGCGACCTTGACCCGACACGTTTGCGTGATCGATCAGGTACCTGTGCCCGGAGCCGTACCCAGAGGACAACGCGCGGTTCCTGCAGCAGAACGGGATCCAGCTCCACCAGTTCGGCATCGAAGGGAGCAAGGTACCATCCATCCAGACAAACGTCTCAACAAACGTCTCAGTCGTGCATTTGCTGAAATCTTCGATAGGTGCACCGTGTCCGCGGATGGCAAATCGATCTTCGCCTCTAGTTCTTCCCATATTAGATGACGTTTTTTTTTTTTTTTTAACTGTTTTGTTAAAAAACTAGACTTAAAGATCTTTCCAGATCTGCCTCTGCATGTGGCGGCACCGTGTCCCTTTCAGAGTATCAGCAACATAACATTTGGTAAGAGTATCGTGCTGGCGTAACAGTAGGCGAACACTTTCCCTTTCAGTCTCGGCACTGTTCGCATGATAAACCATAGGCCCATCTCTGATCTCTTGAACCCTGCAAATACTCGTTGCCTCATGAATCATGCATTTTCCTGCACACCTACATCATATCAGTGCTCCCCTCACAAGTGGCAACTGGCAAGTGGTTCATGCCTGAATACAAGTAGCACTCCATTGCAATACCGACCCTTCTTCCTGTGGTCTCTTTAGATGTTTGTTTGGTTTTGCCATTGCCATTGCCATAAGCAAGAGCAAAGCCATTTTTTTCATTATCCTGCATCCTGGGGTTGTGGTTTTTTGTTTTATTATTCTTCAAAGTGGGCTGCTGTTTGGGGACTTTGCTTGTCACTGTCACCCAAACAGATGGCAGCTTCAGCATCACTGGTTTCAGATTTAAGAGATTCTATGCATTAGGTGCTCAAGTCGAGTAAAATAAGCACAAGAGCTGAAAGAAGAAAGAAAAAAAAAACAATTCTGCGTATTGGAAAGGGTTGCCTCTAAGGCTGTAATACATACAAAGATACTTTTTGCCTGTCAAGTGCTGTTTGACCAATGCTGTTTCTGCATAGTAAATTTTGTTGGTGATGACTGGGGATTCCAGTAAGCGTGAAAATAGACCAATGCTGTTCTCATCTTGTAGCTGTAGCTCTGCATTCTGTGTGCAATCCCCACTCCCACATAGTTCTAGCCTTTCAATCATGTTTGTGCCATATCCATATGTTTACATTGATTCCTGAACAGACAGTACCTAGTTGCACCAGAACCTGTTGATGCTTAAAAAATCTGCACAAAAATGTTTCATCTGCAGCGGACTTTCAGTTGACTTAAATTACATCAGTCTGTCCCGATTTGCAGAGTTCTAGTATAGTTGTATAATCATGGCAAGGTTGACTCAAATCATAGCAAATTGCACATTGAATTCTTGTTCATGAAGTTGGAAGCCTAGAACTAGCTAGTGGCATGGTCAAACTTGGACAGGCATGGCGAATTAAGCGTTCGCTGACAGTTGTTTCAGTCTGCAATTAACAATGCCTATTGTTGACTTTTGGCATTCATGGAAAGACATCATTCAGTGGCCACACATTAAGGTGGTTGACATTGCAAGACCAGTGTGAAAAAAAACTTATCTCTTCTAAAGTTGCTTCTTTTCTACTACAAATACAAGAGCACTAGGCATATTGTGTGAAACCAAACCAGGGGTGTCCCCCACTGATAATTCTGTCAGCACTACTCAATTAGACATATTCAGACTGTTGCTATAATATCAACCATTTTTTTTAAAAAAAATCAACCCTCTTTTAAATCGTTGACCATCCAACTGATAATGTATTCTTGTTCAGTTGTATGATGAAATCTTGCAACTGAAACTTTCATGCAAAGGTACATCTGTCTGCGTATGTTTCTGAAAATAGTTGCTGGGTTTAACCAGTTTATTTCCTCATTTTTTTCTAAAGAGGTTTTTATTTCCTTTATTATGATTGGAACAATGTGTGGAGCTTACTAAACCTTATCATCCACAGAGTGGTCCGACAATGCCGGATACCATGTTGGTACAGGAACCATTCGTCTACATCCCTGAAGAAACGATCCGAGAGGCGCTCAAAGTTATTCTTGGTATCAACAAGTTCACTGATATGCCCCAGAACTGCATCTTTCACCACCTGACATCTCTAACTCTTCTCCTGTTTCAATCGATTATTCAGACGCAAGAAACCAGCCGGTGCTCATCCACTGCAAGAGAGGCAAGGTAAAGCCTCCTGCATTCCATTTCCAGTTGGTTCAGCAATTTGCTTCCACAATAGCATTCCCCTGACGACGCTGACGCTGACGAGTGTTTTCTTCCAGCACCGGACTGGCTGCGTCGTCGGATGCCTGAGGAAGCTGCAGAACTGGTGCCTGTCTTCAGTGTTCGACGAGTACCTGCACTTCGCGGCGGCCAAGGCGAGGAGCACTGACCAGAGGTTCATGGAGCTGTTCGACGCGTCGAGCTTGATGCACCTGACGGCCTCGCAGTATTGAGCACTGACCAAAGCTAGCGGTTTCCAAGCGGTCCCGATCCTGCAACCATGCTGCATCAAGCAAGCTGTTTTTCCCCTGTTGTTCCCGAAGCAACTCGGCTGAGAATAATGCCGGAACCTTGCGTGTGTCCATGACAATCGAAAGGCAACAATGGCCTTAGGTTTTGTCGTGTGAGTGCTGTAGTTTGCTTCGTGTTCGGCTGATTTCAGATTGTGAACTGGTGTTCTCTATAATGAACACCGGGAGTAGCACGACCTGCATTGCCCATGAAACACTGAACATGTCTGAACTCTGAACTGAAGATGTTCCGACGTTTTCATAGCAAATGGACGGCAGATCCGCAGTCCAGGGCCAAATCCAACGGATGAGCATCTCAATCGGACCCTAATCAAAGACACAAAACCACGACGCCGGGAAAACCCCGCGCCCGGCGCCGCCTTCCCCTCCCCCGCTTGTCCCTACTAAACCTCTAATCCTAGGAGCGGCGACGGCGATGGCCCCCAAGCGCCCAGCTCCACCTCCGCCGACGGTTGCCTCCTCCGAGGAGATCGCCTCAAGTTCGGGCTCTGAGGAGGAGGAGGAGGAGATCGCCTACTCACCGCCTCCGGTCCCTGCCCCCAAGCGCCCAGCTCCACCTCCGCCCCCGGTTGCCAACTCCGAGGACACCTCCTCAGGTTCGGGCTCCGAGGAGGAGGAGGAGATCGCCCACTCACCGCCTCCGGTCCTGTCCCCAAGCGCCCAGCCGCACCTCCGCCGCCTCCGCCCCCGGTTGCCTCCTCCGAGGAGACCGCCTCAGGTTCGGACTCTGAGGAGGAGGAGGAGATCGCCCACTCACCGCCTCCGGTCCCTGCCCCCAAGCGCCCAGCCCCACCTCCGCCGCCTCCGCCCCCGGTTGCCTCCGCCGAGGAGACCGCCTCAAGTTCGGGCTCTGAGGAGGAGGAGGAGGAGATCGCCCACTCACTGCCTCCGGTTCCTCTCAAGACCATTGCTACGCTGCCGCGGAAGGACCAGGAATCCGAAGCGTCCGATGAGGATGAAGATGGCGAAGAGGAGGAGGACAACGACGACGAGAAGGCCAACCACGTGATCCCTTCATCCGCCACCAAGAACCCGCCTCCGCCGCCGCCGGCTCGCGAGGAATCCGAGACTTCCGACGAAGAAGTGGAGGAGGAGGCGGGCGACGAGATGCCGCAGACGAAGCCCACTCCAAATCAAGAGATGGCGGCTAAGGGCGCAAAGCGGCCAAGCGGGCCGTTCCAGCGCACCTGGTCGTTTGACGACGAGTTCCGCATCCTGGAGGTCCTCGCCGCGCACCGCCTGGAGCACGGCACGCTGCCTCAAACAGACGTGCTGGCCAACGCCACCGCTGGCAAGCTCGACAACCGTGGCTACAGCCTCTCCGAGCTCCAGAGGAAGGTGAAGAGCTTACGGAGCCAGTATGCCAAATCGGTCAAGAAGGGCGCGCCGCCGAGCAAGGATCAGGACCGCCATCTCTTTGACCTCTGCAAGAACGTCTGGCCTTTCGCTACCAAGGCGGCTACCAAGGTGGCGGCTAACAGTGGTGCTGGGAGGGAGCTTGACGAGATGTGTCAGCTGTACCCATTCCTTGCGGAGGAGGTGAAGGTGCTTGAGAAGGCACACCCGGGCTTGTTCAAGCGCGAGTTCTCGATGATCGACGATAGCAAGGCCCGCGCACTGGACGAGAAGATCAAGAAGCATAGGCGTGCACAGATGAAGCTGCATCTGCGCCGCCACGACCTGACCAAGGAAGTGACCAAGACGCTCATGGACCTGGGTGGACTGAGCTGAGCAGTAAACCGACTGACGGAGCAAGGTGCATTGATGCTCGACTAGCAGCAAATTTTGTTACTAAAGCACTGTAGCTGAATCACGATTCTCTGGTGTTGAGTTTGTCGTTGTTCATGGTGATCGAGACTTGTTGCAGTGTCAGTGTTAAGTCAGGAAGTCTGGATGATGGACCTGTTCAGTTATTCTGTTTTGTTTTGGGTTCTAAACTTGGCAAGATAACTTTTGTAGTCTAAATTGGTCTGTCTGAGCTCTAGTAACATGGAACTTTTGAGTAGAAATCAACAACCGAGTGTTTCGTCTTGTGCCAGCCACTCAATTCCATTTGATCGGTTCTGTGATATGTGCCGACTTTGCTGCATGTAGGCTGAAGTATCTTGTTGCGCTGGGCCACAGGCTCTATTGTGCACGCTTTGGTGTAAATTTTCAGGGAGCAGCTCGGGTTTTATCAAGGTGCGGGGAATCTGAATAACCATAAGCTCCATTTCCTTCATGTCTTACTGTCTCAGTGGATGTGTGGTTTCTTCTGCTATTCCATTTCTTCAGCTCGCTCGTATCAGTCTTGTAGTACTTTGCTGTGAAACAAAAGAGGAAGGTGTGGTGCACCTGCCAGACATTGTGATTTTCAGGAAATGGAGGGAAAATGAAGAACGATGGGCACGATGTGAATAAATACCAGGATAAAACAAATATCCTGATCAATCACTATCTTTGATTTCCTAAAGAATAATTCAAGCTATGCATGTACCTATTAGTACGTATCTTCTGCGTTCTGCCCTGCTGCTTGTTGTGTTCACTTGCTCCTGGAGATTTGATTCAGTTCTCCGGGCATGTTAGTGGGACTGACGATTTATTGAGATCAGTAACTGGATCCAAATGTTTTGTTTGTAGTGTGTTCCCCAGATTGTGTTGATACCATATTATAACCCTACTATTAGATTTGGACGTTGATAAGTTGATTTGCCCCTTGGAGATGGAGGGGGCACCGAAGTTGGTTGTGCTGCTTAGCCTGTCTTGACAGTCATGAGGAGGGGAAGAGGCGGGTTGGGGTGAGTCCATGCCTCCATGGCATCCAGATCCCCAATCGCTGTACATACTCTTCTTATATGACTGAATTTCTCAGCAAGAGCTTCATTTTTTTTTTACAACAAACAACTCATATATTAGCAGCATGAAGCTGCTGAAATAGTTACATTGTGCATGCCAATCTGTTGGATAGCCTGGATATAGGGACACAGTGGTACATGAAGCTCAGAAGAGCAATAGAAGTCTGAAGGACCCTGAGTACTAGATTCCTGATAAGCTAGTCTAGCTAGAGAATGGGCTATTTGATTTGAAGACCTGTGAATCTTGTTTAACCTGTTGGAAGAGGAGGCTTTGTTGTTGCAGAACAGCTGAGTGTATGGCCTTATTTGCCAGTCCAGGGAATGAGTTTGATCTTCTCGGTTGATGAAGTGGACCAGCTGTTCATTGTCTGAGAGGAAGGTTGTCCCTGTGATTTGAATTTTGCTTGTGATTGCTGATGCAAGTGCTAGAGCAGCAGCCTCAGGCACCGAAGTGCAGCTTTGCAGAGTGGCTTTGATTTTAATGCTCGCCGTGTTTTGTTCCTGCACAATCAAAAGATATATGCCAATACCTGCTGTCCTCTGAATCTGGCTGACTTGGTCTGGGCTAGTAGAGGCGTCGACATAGCAGCGGTTTCCCTGAATTGAGTTTGGATCCTGCATGTGAAACCTGTTAAGCAAAGGTGTGGTATTGTTGACCTGCAGGTCTGAATTCTTTTGGGAAGAGAGGGCGTCTTGATGGGTGCTCATGTGTGCTTGAACTGCATGGTGAATTTGCTCCGGCGTCCATGCTTTTCTGTTGAATCTGTAATCATTTCTAGCCTTCCAAATGTACCATAAGGTGAATTGCTTCATTGGTACTTCATATTCGGGAGAGGCGCTCTATATTGTTTTTCTTTTTCTCTGTGTGGATGTCGAGAAACTATGGACTCTTTTAAATGCTTGCAAAATAGTACGTAGTTACGACAGGTTTGACAAAGTCACTGGCACCCTCTAATAAACTAGTGACTGCAGGATTCTTTTTTTTTTTTTTGAATCTGGAGGAGCTGTGACAAGTGCAAATGAAGCATGAGACCGCTCAATTATTACTTTAAAGAAAGATGCGGCGTCATGCTTCAAACTGAGAGAAGTTCGTTATTATTTCAAATTTATTTAAACTTCACTTCAGTATAGGATGCCATACTACAAAGTGCTCAATGGATCCTCGCCTCGGCCTGTGAGAGGCAAGGTGAGAGAACCTTGACGTGGGAGTTGGGCCGTGCTCTATACATATGCTATATTTTCTCTCTTAATTAAAAGGCATAACTCATACCACTTTGTCATAAAAAATGATTACATCCCAAGTGTTTACCCTAATCTTTTGTCTTTGCAAAATTGCCCCTAATATCTTGTTCAACATCACTGATCCTACTGAGACATGTTATTATTTTTTAGTTTTGCTCTTGTTTAATACATCACCGAGCCCACTGAACATCGGGACCTCGCGAGCAGCAGTTTGCAAGGACAGCTGTGCCATACAATACAAACTGGATATGTATCAGATATTTTCCTATTTCAATGCTTGTAATCGTTTTCAAATCCATTTCTCCGTTGTAAAATCGTTTTCAAAACTCAATGCTTGCTAAACCCGGGTCGTGGCCGTTTGTCCTCCTGTCCTCATCTTGGCCGTTCTGCTTTCCTTGATAAGCGTTGGTGTGTACGCCATGATTATTGCTAGCATTTGGATGCACTGTTGCATCAGTTTATTTGGTGCATCGCCTAATTTGCACATCAGCGATTTCACAGGCTCCATCACCCCAATCTTTGCGCGGGCGCACATTTAAATTCAGAAAAACAGCGGGCGCGGGGTCTATATTTAAAAAGGCAGCAAAATGCCGGTCCAGTCGCCTTCCCCGACGTGGTCTCCTCCCACCCATACACCCCCTTCCACATCCCATGTTCACCCACAGAAACCAATTCCCATGGAAAGCGCGCTCCTCTTTTCCCTTCCCACCCCCCTGCGCTGCGCATCAGGCATCACACATCCCACCGCCGCCACCACCACCACCCGCCCCGCGCCCGAATGCAATTATTCGCACCGGGACGCCATCGCCTCTGCCTCTGCCTCCACCGCCGCCTGCGCCATGGCCGACTCCTCGGTGGTCGGCGCGCTCGTGCCGTCCGTGCCCAAGCCGGAGCCCGCGCCGTCCGGTGACGCCTCGACGGGGGCCGCGGCGACCACGGCGGCGCTGGCGCTGCCGGAGGAGGCGGGGACGCGCGCGGCGGCCCCGGGCGTCGCCGCAGGGACCGGCGGAGGAGGGGAGGGCCCCGCCGATAGGGACCTCCTCTGCCCGATCTGCATGGCCCTCATCAAGGACGCCTTCCTCACCGCCTGCGGCCACAGCTTCTGCTACATGTGCATCGTCACGCACCTCAGCAACAAGAGCGACTGCCCCTGCTGCGGCCACTACCTTACCAAGGCCCAGCTCTACCCCAACTTTCTCCTCGACAAGGTTGGCTGCCTGTTCCTGCCTGCCTCAGCTACTCTTCCAGAGTTCATGTCATGTGCTACAAACTGCAAACTAGCATTTGCTGAATGGCATTTAGGTGTCGCCCGGTGTGATCGTGGTGTGGCAAAAATAGTAGGTGTTGCATGCGATTCCGAATTCTAGGGTTTCGAAATGAAATTCCATTCGATGGGAACTTGCATTGCCACATTACTCTGATCTCGACGTGTTTTGTATGGGACGGCACTGTCATTGGATCACTTGTCAATTTCTCGGTTTACCCCTTATGGACACTGCAGTATTAGAAGTTTGGTGTCGCCGCAGGGACCGGCGGAGGAGGGGGGGAGGCCCCGCCGATACTTCTATTGTACTTGTTGACCAGTTGATTTAACCATACATTTCAGTATGTTGTTAGTGACAGACCTTTCAGAATTTACTTTCACGACTTCTGGTGCTCTATGTCTGTTACTGTTAGGCAGTATTGTAATTACTAAGGCATCCACTGCTATGTGTTTATGAAGCTATGCTAGGTTGGTATGCGCTTGTGCCAGTGACTTTTAGCATACTAAGGCCCTTACTGGAATAAACATCTCTGTGCTTGTCTATTGTTTATGACTTGCTAAATTTCTTACATTGTATCCATGTCCTATCTATATAGGTTCTGAAGAAAATTTCTGCCCGACAAATCGCTAAAACAGCATCACCGATCGATCAATTTCGATGTGCATTGCAACAGGTCAGCGATTCTATGTGTTACTTTGCTAGTTGCTACTAATTTTCAATGATAAACAAACTTCACTCCTGCGTTCACCACTCCATGTGTTACTTTGCTAGTTGCTACTAATTTTCAATGATAAACAAACTTCACTCCTGCATTCACCAGTTAACAAGCACATTTTAAGCCTCTCCACCTGTCTTTCCCTTGCATCCACTTTTGTGTAGCAACTAAATTCATATCTAAGTAGACATTACCGTTCTGTAAAGAGTATAGAACTCCATAAGTGTTTTTATGAATTAAAACTTCAGTATTATGGAATCTTGGGAGTTTTATTATTTTTTTACTTTATTTACATCATTTTCATGCAATAATCTAAATATTCGTAAAGATGTTAGTCAAAAGTCAATTTTTTCACTGCAAATTTCCCAAGGTAATACTTTTCTGAGGCTAAAAAGATGATGTTTCAAGTGGAAGTTTTTAGACTACTTATTTGGGAATACATGGCTCTGTTGCCCTTAGGATTGCAGATGCTGTCCATGTTCTGTGCTCAGACGGCATTTTTGCATATGTGAATCTAGTAGTAATATAATCACAAGTTTGTAACCTGTAAATCTTGGTATTTCAGTTAAATGTTCTTGATATCTGTGTTTACTTGCTCACTATTAGTTGTATGCCTTCATATTTCCTTGACATAGCTGTTGTAATTTGTGACCCCATTAACAAGCTACTGATGATTTATCATTTATTCTTGAGATAGGGAAATGAAATGGGGGTTAAAGAGTTAGAGAGCCTTATGACTTTGATTGCTGAGAAGAAGCGGCAAATGGAACAACAAGAATCGGAGACGAATATGCAAATATTGTTAGTCTTCTTGCACTGCCTTAGAAAGCAAAAGCTGGAAGAGTTGAATGAGGTTTGTCCTATGTATTTTTATGGTTCTGAATTTCTGATTCCTTACACAAGTAACATTTTAATGTCAAGTGACTTTCATCAATATTGCCAATAAAATGAAATAAAAGTTTAACTTATTGCATTTCTGTCGCTCTTTTTTCCCCCTTATTCTTCTAAAGTCTATTGTTGTTAATCATATTCACATCTTCTCAACAGATTCAAACTGATCTACAGTACATCAAAGAGGATATAAGTGCTGTGGAGAGACATAGGGTAGAATTATATCGCACAAAAGAAAGGTACTCCATGAAGCTGCGCATGCTTTTAGATGAGCCTACTGCACAAAAAATGTGGCCCTCTCCTATAGACAAAGCTAGTTGTCGCTTTCCTCCCAACTCTCGGACACCACTTAGTGCATCATGTCCAGGAACTTTACAGAATAAGAAGCTTGATTTGAAAGCTCAAGTAAGCCATCAAGGATTTCAAAGGAGAGATGCTCTGACTTCTTCTGACCCTCCTAGCTCCCCTATACAATCGGGTAATGTCATTGCTAGGAAGAGGCGAGTTCAAGCACAGGTGTGTTTCTCACTCCAAGCATTACTAAATTCCTTAAGGCACAGTTTCCCCCCACATTGCACCCCAAAAGTAGGCCTATTATGTGTTGGTGTTGCATACGTGTTTTTGAACAGTATAGTGTTACTCTTATGTCATTTATTTTTTTATCTAATTCTATGAGGAACATTGCAGTTCAATGAGCTTCAAGAATATTATCTGCAAAGAAGGCGTACTGGAGCACAAGCACGCAGGCAAGACGAAAGAGATATTGTCGCAATGAATAGAGAAGGCTATCATGCCGGTCTTCAGGATTTCCAGTCTGTGCTAACAACATTCACTCGGTACAGGTGTGGGTTATCTCCTGTGGTGAGACAATATACTTTGTTGTCTTTGTTCCATTCTCACTGGGCTCATGTTGTTTGTTGTCATGTTTATTTCAGTCGTCTACGTGTTATTGCGGAACTAAGACATGGAGACTTGTTTCACTCTGCAAATATTGTATCCAGGTGTGTAGTTTGTAGTCCAATGTAACCACCTTTCCTTATCTGTGTTTTAAAATGTAATTAGCAGCAGAACCAGTGCAGATCTAAAGTGCTTAGCGTTTTATAAACCTTAATTAACGGACTTTAGCTGTGTTTTAAAAAATAGTAAATTTTTTTTTCAAGCAGAACCAAAAATAGTGGGCTATTTTTTTTTTCCTTGGCGTGGATAGATAAATTTGAGTTTCAATATAAATCATTAATGAGCCTTTTTACGGTTCTCCAAGAGTTTCCATTGATTTTGAAGGTACCAAAATCAAGGGCCATAAAAGTTTATTATTTGCTCACCTTATAATCTGGGCCTATCTACCAAAATAGGAAGTTAAATCTTTGCATCATTACTCTGTTAATGTGGGAAAATCAGCTCCATTAAAGAAAACATGGAAGCAGCCTTTAGTTTTAAACATCAAATATCATTATACAATACATATAAACGTGAATGTAGGGTTTCATCAAAGTGGGGCACAATGGGGCAGTGGGAGATTTATGCAGCTGGAGAACAGGGAAGACTTGTACTTCATATTGATTTGATTTTTAAGTGCTTTATTATTAAATTATTGTGATGGTGATGGTAATAGTACGGCATAGCTCCTTTTTGTGTGTCTGGTTTGAGGATGCATGATTCTGCAAATTTTATTTCCAGTTCTAGCTATCCAATCAACTGCTTCACCTTTATTTTATTGCAAATATTTGGGATGGACATTTGATATTTTTGTTATATATTGCAGTATTGAATTTGATCGTGATGATGAACTATTTGCAACTGCTGGAGTCTCAAAACGTATTAAAGTCTTCGAATTTTCTACTGTAAGTTTGCTTTGTCAGGGCATGTCCATTCCATAGTTCATTGTAATTGAGATTACTTAAGGTTGATTTGCCATCATTACTTAGGTTGTTAATGAACCATCAGATGTGCATTGCCCGGTTGTTGAAATGGCTACCAGATCTAAGCTTAGCTGCCTAAGCTGGAACAAGTACTCAAAAAATGTTATTGCAAGCAGTGACTATGAGGGTATAGTAACTGTGTGGGATGTCCAGACCCGTCAGGTATCCATTCTCTATTATACAGTTCATTCTGCAACAGCTGTATTAGAATTCAAACTGAGGCATATGGTTTCTGTGTATTGTGCCATGCTAGAGTGTGATGGAATACGAAGAGCATGAGAAGAGAGCATGGAGTGTTGATTTTTCTCGTACAGAGCCTTCAATGCTAGTATCTGGGAGTGATGATTGCAAGGTATTTGGAAATTAATATAATTCAATTGCGTTCTCCAGGCGCGGGCGCGTACGTTTTCCCCATAGTGCTAATGTGTTGTAGTCTCACTGATGCATAGGTGGAACCCACTAAAATAGTGCCTTGCAACTTTTTGTTCTATTATTACAGTGCTTGTGCAATATTAATGGAAGCTGGTGCTGTGTATGGCAGGTGAAAGTGTGGTGCACAAAACAAGAAGCAAGTGTGATCAATATTGATATGAAAGCAAATATTTGCTCAGTTAAATATAATCCTGGATCAAGCTTCTACGTTGCAGTATGTTGCTTCATTTCTTAGCTTATATTGAATAGTTAATTTGTTTCCTTCTAAAATCAAATTGTTATTTGTTTACTTATCAGATACTACAATATTTCAGGTCGGATCTGCTGATCACCATATTCATTACTTTGATTTACGTAATCCAAGTGCGCCTGTCCATACTTTTGCGGGGCACAAGAAAGCAGTATCGTATGTGAAATTCTTATCTAACAATGAGCTTGCATCTGCATCAACAGATAGCACATTACGCTTATGGGATGTCAAGGATAATTGCCCGGTATGCTCTTTCTGAGATAGTATTTTATTTGTTATTCTTGCCCCTTGAGCTCATGTAGCAAAGGAAAGGGTGGAGTTATTTTTGTTTAGAAAGTACAGCAAACTATGCAGATAAGTACTATAAATATTGATAAACAAGTTTTATGAATATGAATTTCAGCACTCCACATAGAATTTTCTTTCATGCTCCACTATTCTTTTTATAGTACAACTGGCAGTGACTTATCTTATTTAGTTCAAGTTTGAAATAGTGCGGCAATGAACATAAAATTTGGATGACTGGTTTGTTATAACAACATTGTGTTTTTTCAGGTACGGACATTCAGAGGGCACAAAAATGAAAAGAACTTTGTTGGGTTGTCAGTGAACAATGAGTATATTGCTTGTGGAAGTGAAACAAATGAGGTTTTTGTTTATCACAAGGTAATCACAAGCTTCTGGCCTGGTCTTGTTCCCATGCAGCATGGACTGTTATGATGTGTGATTCACCATAATCAATCAGATGGTTCCTAACTCCACACTGATTGCAGGCTATCTCAAAACCGGCAGCAAGCCATAGATTTGTATCCTCTGATCTGGATGATGCCGATGATGATCCTGGTTCTTATTTCATTAGCGCTGTCTGCTGGAAGAGTGATAGCCCTACCATGTTAACTGCTAACAGTCAGGGAACCATAAAAGTTCTTGTACTTGCTCCTTGATGTTATGGTGGGCGATCAAGCCAGCTTGTATATCTTACTGTCCAGTTGTTTCCTTTCGTGCCATTATATTCCCCCAAAAGTGGGAACGGAGGCACAACTGATCTCCGGTTGGGGCATGAAGTTTTGCAGATGGTCAGCTGACGTAGGGTTTTGAGGTATCAGAATGTGCATAATCATGTTTATGTCGTATAGGTGTAAAGCAGCCAAGTTATTGATTACAAGTGTAACACGAGAAATTACTCATTAATTAATATAAAACCTAAGCACGTTTGTACAGAGATTGTGTTTGAACCCAAAAACTTATGTGGTTATGCCGGTTTATAATACATCTGCTTGACATGATCAAACTGATAACGCAACCAGTATTTGTTCCCGGGCGTGTATTAAAGTTTCTTGTGTGCCTTTTATTTTTTTATTTTTTTGGGGTGGGGGGGGGGGTAGTTTTCAAGGATTTATATTTTTACAAGCAGACACTCGTACAAAGAGGACATGTTTTTCTTCATATAAGTTGGGCAGAAGCTTGCGAGTCTGATGATCAATATGGTTTTGCAATTCTCTCTGCCTGTGTGCAGACTGTTTTTTATTTATGTATTGTGTGTGTGCGCGCGCGCGCGTCAAGGTTGCGTTTGCATGCCACGGTTCTTTCTTGAGATCTCTTCTTTCTTCTACTAGACGCCACGACAGATACAGTTAAACTGGGATCTTGTGCTTTTTCTTATTTGACCAAATGAGTGTTCTTCTGTTTATGATGAAAACAAGGTAGTAGGATCAGCCGTCAGCAGGCATAAATACTAAATCAGTTCCACAGGAGAAATCTTAAAAAGTGCCAACCACTTCCTGAGATAGTTTTTTTTTTTTTTTTTTTTGAGAAGAACCGGAGCTTCAATTAATCATGAGTCGGGCTACAATCTTTTGCGATGATATCTTCAAGACCAGGGGGGATTTGCTGCCACTCCTCCACCTGATTGTCTTTAGATACCATGCGAGCACAAGCATGAGCTAATCTATTACAACTTCTCTTCTCTATACAACTAAAAAAGAGTAAAAAGGTTAGTTTCGTATGG
This sequence comes from Chrysopogon serrulatus, assembly GCA_015844335.1. Lineage (NCBI taxonomy): Eukaryota > Viridiplantae > Streptophyta > Magnoliopsida > Poales > Poaceae > Chrysopogon > Chrysopogon serrulatus. The sequence goes on along the minus strand of JADLZL010004474.1, from coordinate 50,607 downwards.
TGCGGTAATTTTTCGGCTCGCCTCCGCTCCTCTCCCGTGCGATCCCGCACGCCCTTCGCTCTGTCCGCCCTCTCCCCTCTGCGACCAGGGATCGAATCCCACCATCCCATTAGTTACTTTTTTCCAAAAAAAAAATGAGAGCCCAAGACGTGCGGTGTTGGGTGGGGGCCGTGCCCGGGGTAGCGATTTGCTGCGGCGGTCGAGACCCGCGCTCCTATGGGCGGCGGCGGCGGCGGCGGTAGTGCCTGCAATAGGCTAGGGCGGCCCGCCATCCACGCCGGTGGTGGAGGGTGGCCGGGCCGGTGCGCTCGTGGCGGCGGCGGAGGATCCTCGCCTCTGCTAGGCCTTCGTGCCGCTGCCGCCCAAACCCCAACATCGACTTCTCGTCTCTCCTCCCACCACCATCCCGTCCGACGCCGCTGTGCTGAGCCACGTTCAGGGTTGCAACACCACGCCAAGGGGAGCAGCACCGTGCGCTCAGGGAGGCCAGATCCGTCGAGCACGAGGCCAGGGAGGCTAGATCCATGGCACACCATCCTGTGTCGAGGCTAGGGATGGTAGCGGAGGGCACGAGACTGTTGCTGCAGTGGACGGCGCGGGTGGAGGCCGTCGAGGCCCTGGTTCGCGGCATCTGACGAAGATGGAGGTCGACTTGATTCTGCACATGCCGGTGAGACCTGCATCTCCACTCGTGGTCGCGTCGCCTGGGGTCACCTCTCTCTCCTCTGTATGGATTGGCTGAACAGTGTCTTTGTCTTGATTTTATTGGTTTTCTTGGTGACCGAAGTCAAATTGTTCCAATAGTTAAGTTCCGATTGTGCTTTGTAAAAGACTGGAGATAATTACAATACTTACAATTGTTGATTGGTCGGCATAGCTTCAATAATGATAGCTGTGAATGTGTCACGTAATAGCTGAGATTATTTTGTAATGTGTTTTCCTGTTCTGAAACTTTCCTTCATTGGCTATATGGGTCAATCCTTGGACTTTGCCTTGATAGTGTGGAAGGTACTCATCAATTTTGCCATTGAATTTCTTTGATTTCTCTCCTCTGTTCGTAGCAGTTGTGCATCCATGGCTGGCAGTAAAAAGCATTGGGAGTAGGAGTTGTGCATCCATGGCTCGCAGTAAAAAAGCATTGGGGTTCCAGGCAGCAACGCATTCAAGGTATACCACAATGTTATTTTTTCTATATCGAAAAATGTTAAACCATGCATGGCTGCTGTAGGATCCTGGAGCAGACCATCGATACTTGGATCTAGGCAACCCTTTGAGCTCTCTGACCAGATCAAGCATGACAGACACAAGGTTATGAACCAACTCTTTTCGGTTTCCAAATTGGTAGTTTATCTCTTCCCCTTACAAATACTTCTTACCTATATTAATCATCTGTATACTACATGTACAGTCTATAATCATCCAGGCTTATAAAATACAATATTCAAGTGATTGGTAGATGTGATTATTTGGATATTCGACAGAAGAAATTGCTAAATTCTAAAGTTTCGATGACTAAATGAAATTTTTACGTAGTTGTATACCGAGTTTATTACTTGGCTGTATCCTGAATTTGTTATTGGGTAGAAGTATCTTACTCTGAACTTGTCTAATGAATAAATGAAAGGTAAATATAATAGTTGTAATCAAATAGCTAAATTATTAATTATTTCAGAGATTCAGTTTGGCTTCAAAATATGCAAATAAACCTTGGACACCATGTTGTTTTTTTATTGAATCAAAATTTGATTTGCCTCTTTAACTTTCACTTTCCTGTGTTGTGTTTGCTTTAGTTAATAAAACAGGTCATCTTGGCAGCAGCCAAAAAATCAACTACTTTATTTCTTCTTGAGTTTCAGTTCTATAAGAGCAGCTTAGCTATTTGTTCTACAGTTCACTTCTTCAGCAACAGTTCTGCTTGCTGGTTTATTTCTGCAGCTTGGAGCAGGCTGTCCAGCGAGACTATTTTTCTTTGGTTGGTTGGAAGTTTTCTTCTCTTGTTTTCAGATTTTCAACAGTGAAATTTTTCAGCAATAGCAGCATTAAGTGTCTTTTCTCCCCCCTGGCTGTTTGGTCATTGACAATAGTTATCGCAATTCAGAGTTTGGTTTCCATATATCACAACTGCATTAATTGATTAATGGAGAACCCCGTACATCATCTCACCCATAATTCCTGTGAAATGTCATTATGAGCTATAGTGTTACAATGGCCTTTGTAATTTGCCTGCCCAATTTTTAGTCTTCATGTTATTATAGTAGTGATACAGTCCTAAAAACATAATATCTAATTTTCGCCACTAATTATGCAGCGAGTTTGGTTTTTGACACATGCACCATGCTGTTATATACTAAAGGTAATCCTAGGCATATCATCCAATAGCATGTTCCATCTTTTTCTAATGTCATTTTTTTTAATTTTTTATATAATACCTATAATAAATCACAAATGTCATCTTCTGAGAATTCAATTATGCAGTCCAGTACTGAGGTTACCAATAGTTTTCATTCAAGTATTAGTTTGTTGTATCCATCTCTGTTCTCGCAGTCATCATCTCAGTTCACCACCTCCCTCTACTAACCACAACCAGTACCTCACCACGGCCACCTCCCTTCCACACACATTTAGAGTAATCTAATATACAAAAGACAGTATGCATGTCTCAATATGTTTTTATCCATGTATATTTACATGCAAATCTATAGTTTAAACTTGCATTTTTTGTATCCATACCGAACTAATTTAGTTTTTAGTGTCATATATTGGGAAACATATGAAATTGTGAATTTGCAGGGGTATGGATGCTTAGCTAGCAGCGATGCAAGTATCGAATAAGATATATGGAGTGGTCCTGTGATGAAATTGTTTATCTGAAACTTGCATGTTAAGGTGAAATCAATTGCTGGGCATCATTGCTATGCATGTTAAGGTCAAATCAATTCCATCTTGTTGGTGCACTTATGTCTGCAAAATTGGCATTTTAGATTACGGTAGCTCTCAAGTCCCACTTTGATCTCGTGCATGTTTATTTTACATTGTTAATCCTAGGTTTGCATGGTTACACCACCATCATAATTGGCATATTCCTTTCCCTTCCATTCATATCTATTTCTATAGCTGCTTGGGTTGAGGAGCAACCATAGTTCTTAGTATGCCAAAAAACGAAGAGTAACCATATATATTTCTAACGAACTCGATCTATTGAAGCTGTTGGGGAGCAATCAAGGAAAGCTGAAGGTCCAAAGATAACATTACCTCCAACCACAATCGTTGAGAGCTACTTATAACTGAGGCAGTGGATTTATTTTGACCATTCAAGGCATGAGTAGACCTATAAAATATGTCACTTCACGTGGCAAATTTGTAAGGATGCTTCTCTATGATGCGAGCCCCCTTTTCTTTTGATATAATGAGGTTGTTTTGACAATGTTAAAAAATTGATGCTTATTTATTTATGTGGCTCAGAATAGTAATGTTTTAAGCCAAGTTTAAATTTCTTTTGTTGTTGTTTGGTGATTGTGATCTATTATTTTTTTCTTAACATTAGTATTTAATTTTATAATATTGCTATCTTATTGTGTGATTCTTATGTTTCCATAATAAAAGTTTAGTTGTCCCGTAGCAACGCACGGGCACGCTACCTAGTCTACTAATAAATTTAAAACTGAACTCATCAAAGCTCCGGCTAAGGGCCTCCATCTTCTCCAGGACAGCAGCGATCTCTGAATTTTGATTGGAACGGTTGTTCCACAAATTAACCAGGACCTGGCAGTCCGTTTCTAGGTTCAATTTGCGAACACCCCGTTCGAAAGCCAATTGTAGCCCATCACAGCATGCCATGGCCTCTGCTGCCAAAGCATTCAGACTATATTCATACCATTTTGCAGTCCCACCACACGTTCTCCCATCCTGATCTCGCAGCACCACGCCAGACGCTGCTGATCGGTCAATCTCCGAGTAAGCTGCATCGACATTACATTTCACCCATCCTGGTTGCGGCCGTTCCCATACAGGTGGACGTCCTGCTTGCTTTCTGTTCTTCTCGGGGTGAATCAATTGCCAGAGATCGAACGCTGTGTCAATTGCCCATTGAACTTCAAATCTCAACGGTCGCAACTTTTCCCCATGGCGCCTTTTATTCCTTGACATCCATAGCGACCACATCCCACATAAGATGATCACTGCATCCTTTGGTGGGAACAATGCCGGGTCAACCAGATCACGCGCCCACATAAGCGGGTGGAGCTGAGGTATTTTGACGCCAGAGAGTTCCTTCGCCTGTGCCCAGAAGCATCTTGCCATCGTACATTCCAGCAAGACATGCTTAATAGACTCCTTCGCCTCTCCGCACACATCACAGTTCGCCGTCGGCTCCACGTGCCTCCTGTTCAAGATCTCCTTTGACGGGAGAAAATTGTTCACCACCCGCCACCAGAAGACCTTGACCTTCGGCGGAACACACAGCTTCCAAATTCGTGCCCATGTTTTGTCTCCTGAAGTGGACGCTCGTCCCTCTTCCATTAATTGGTCCTGGTCTTCAAATAGTTTCCGATAAGCTGAGCGTACAGAGTATAGGCCATGCCTTTCCAGCTCCCACGCCCAGGAGTCATCACCCGCACCCCTGATCGGCAAGCTCAGAATTGCTTGGGCATCCACTTCATAAAACACTTGCTTGATCAATTGTTCATTCCATCCCCCACTTGGTGTCATCAGATCAGAGACCACATTGACTTGCATCTGTACATGGGTGATCGGCCTCCCATTAAAATGATTAGGGAGCCACCGATCATGCCATATCCTTGTTGTGGAACCGTCACCAATCCGTCGTATCAGCCCCTTCAACAATGCCTCTCTCCCTGCCAATATAGCCCTCCATGTATGACTGGAGTGCTTTTTCCGGTTGGCCTGCAGAAAACTAGAATCATGATAGTACCTGCCCTTTAACACACGAGCACATAAGGAGTTTGGATTTTTTATCAGTCTCCATCCTTGTTTGCCCAACATTGCCAGATTGAAGAGCCTCAAATCTCGAAATCCCATTCCTCCATTCACTTTTGGTTGTGTGAGGAGTTCCCATTTCTGCCAATGTATACGTCTACTATCAGTAGAACTCCCCCACCAGTAATTCGCTATCACCGACTTCATTTTCCGGCATGTATCCTTAGGAACCAAGAAGCAGCTCATAGGGTAGGTTGGAACTGCTTGAGCAACTGATTTTAGCAGCACCTCCCTCCCTGCACAGCTAGCTTCTCGACCACTCCAAGTTCCAACTAGGTTCCTGACTCGAGTTGGCATGAACTCAAATGATTCTTTTGTTGATCGCCCCACTGCAGTAGGTAGGCCAAGGTACCTTTCTGCTAGAGCCTCTGTCTCAATATGTAACACATCTCTGACCTCCTGTTTGCTTACAGAGTCTGTGTTTGCACTGAAAAAGATTGCTGACTTGTCTCTGTTCACAAGCTGTCCAGATCCTCTTCCATATATGTCCAGGATATTTTGCAATCGCTGGGCACCCTGCTGGGATGCTTCTGAGAATACAATGGAGTCATCTGCAAAGAGTAAATGAGAAATCCATGGTGCGTGAATCCCGACTCTCACTCCTCTAGCCAAGAAGGTTGGTCCCATCGATCGAAGTAAGCTAGAAAATCCTTCAGAGCATAGCAGAAAAAGGTAGGGGGAGATTGGATCCCCTTGCCGAATACCCCTCGATGGTTTGAACGGCTTTGACAGGTTTCCATTCACCCTCACTGAGAATGACACTGAGGTCACACATCTCATAATTGTATCAACAAACGGCACAGCAAAACCCAATTTCAGCATCATCCCTTGGAGATAGCTCCATTCAACTCGATCATAGGCCTTTGCCATATCTAGTTTGACTGCACAGGCCCCCTTCTTCCCCTTCTTCCTTCGGAGATAGTGAATGCACTCATATGCTACAAGTACATTGTCAGTGATTAAGCGACCTGGGACGAATGCGCTTTGCTCCGGTGAAATGATATCATCAAGGAACATTCGCAATCTGTTTGCAAGTAACTTAGAGCAAATCTTATAGATCACATTACACAAAGATATGGGTCTAAAATTCTTGAGGTCCTGTGGGTGTTTTACCTTGGGAATAAGGACAATTGTAGTTTGGTTGATGGTCTCTGGTAAACACCCCCCATTGAGAAAATTCAGAACCACATTTGTTACACTTGGGCCAACCGTATCCCAAAGCACTTGATAGAAGCCAGCCAGTGAATCCGTCCGGCCCGGGGCCTTATTTGCTCCCATCATGCCTATTGCTTTCTCAACTTCCTCCGGTGAAAAAGGTGAAAAAAGGCATGCATAGAAGCGCGAATGACCAAGATTTCCGGAACCCGCATGCGGGCAATTCGGGAGGCGATCGGGGAGACGATCCCGCCACCGGTCTAGGGCGCCGTCTCCGGCGATCTAGATCACCTGTGCCGGCGGCCACTCCGGCCCGATTGCCCAAGCCCCGCCCACCGACTCCCAGTCGGCGGCGGCCACCGCAAATCGACGGTTAGCCGGTCCGGCGCCGTCGACCACAGATTTTCCCGCTAGGGGTGCGCCGCTTAGGAACCCTAGGGTGGGATCGTTCTGGTGCGTGTGTCTACGTCTGTACACCACGCATCCTTGTTTTCCCTCCCGCTCGAAAGCCATGGCTACGACCAGGAGTGGATCGCCGGTTGATCCGGATGCCAACGTCGCAGACCTGCTGCAGAACCTTAATCTGACAGCGGAAGAAGGAGATGTTGCGGAGTTCAGCGACGATGAAGACATTGGTGAATCATCGGAGATGGAGTGGGCACTGTTTGGCAAAGTCATGTCGCCGGCGGTGGTGCATTCCACCACGATCTTTCGTGCTATGAAACCGGCGTGGGGTAATCCGTTTGGCTTAAAGATCAGATCCATAGGTGAACGTGAGGACAACTTGTTTGTGGCGGAGTTTAAAATCCAGCAGGATATGGAGCGGGCACTGAGTGGCTCGCCGTGGATGGTTGGAAGACACGCCCTCCTACTTCAGGCGTATGATGAGAAGTTGAAGCCTTCTGAGATCAGATTTGACCGCATGGACATATATGGGTTCGAATTTTGAACCTTCCAATGGGCTGGATGAACAGACACCGTGGCGAGCGTGCTATGGGACTGGTGGGCGTTGTGAAGAAGATGGATGTTCACAAGGAAGGGAAAGCCAGTGGTCCCTTTCTACGAGCGCGGGTGGCGATTGAGGTAGCAAAACCTCTGCGGAGGGGGGTGATGCTGAAGACAAAACGAGATGCAGATCCTGAGTGGTTTGATCTGCAGTATGAAAAACTCCCCTTCTATTGTCTCTCCTGTGGCATCACGGGCCATTCAGAGATAGATTGCCAAAAACCAGTGGTTCGGAATGAGTTGGGCAGGTTGCCGTATGATATCAAATTACGAGTTCCTGACGTAAGAAAAAAGAAGTTGCAGAGCTTCCCTGAAGCGGCTGCAGAGTCGTATGGTAGTGGCTCGTCGGCAGGCTCCAAACAGACGAGGGGGTCAAAGCCAAGATCAGATGAGGGGCGGTCTGCAGATACACACCGTGATGCAGCTAGGGAGGAAGAGGACGATGAAGTGTTGTCACCACTGAAAAACCCTGCACCACACTAGGATGGAAGTGCACGGAAGAACACAGATGCTTCTCGTCAGTTATTCCATGCCAAGGAGGATGCAAAGCTGACGGTGGTTAGAAAGAGGAAGGGCTCAGGCTCGAACATGTCGCTTACTCCAGACCTTAATATACTAGCAGCTGACGTGTCAGCTCTAGTCCCTGCAGGGCTAGTGACAGAATGACTTAATCAGCTGGGGAAGAACTCGGGAGAGGGGGGGTCTACTGTTTTGGAGGATTCACCAAAGAAACAGAAGAGGTCCAAGTCAAACAAAAATGCATTATCGGCGGCGACTGCGAGCGGCAGTCCCCGCCGGGCACAATGAATATCATAAGTCTGAACTGCCGGGGCTTGGGGCGGCTCGAGGCAGTTCAAGAGGTTCGTAGCCTTGTTCAGATGCATCGGCCTGTGATGGTGTTTCTCTCGGAAACACGACAATTTTCTAATGATGTCCAAAGTATTCGAGGTAGTCTGGGTTTCGCTAATGGTGTGGGGGTTGGAACCTTTGGCCGTGGTGGAGGCCTTGCACTACTTTGGTCTGATGAGTTATGTGTGAAGCTGAAATCATACGACAAACTTCACATAGATGTCATGATTGTGGATCCATGTACAGGTGCAGATCGGTGGCGCTTTACCGGCTTTTACGGTGAAGCTAGAAGGGAGCACCGTTACCGGAGCTGGGAGCTCTTGCACTACCTGAACGGCCAGAGTGACGCACCCTGGCTTTGTGCGGGGGACTTCAACGAAATACTGGATGCTTCAGAGCAGTTTGGGGGGGTGCAGCGCCCTGAACGACAGATGGATGGATTTCGAGATGCTGTGTCAACCTGTGGGTTCTTTGATCTCGGCTTTGTGGGTCTGCCATACACTTGGGATAACAGGCAGCAAGGATCCCATAATGTGAAGGTCAGATTGGACAGGGCTTTTGCCAATGATACATTTGCAGACATGTTCAAGAAGATTAGAGTTGTTCATGAACAAACAACAGAAACTGATCATTGTTGCTTAGTGATCGAATGCTCTCGAACCAGACGGAGGCGAGGTGGACGGAAACGGAGTTTTAAATATGAAAACATGTGGAGAAGGGATCCTTCTTATCTACGTCTGGTACAGGAGACCTGGGGGGATGCAAACCATATTCAGGACCTACAGCAGCTGCATACAGCATTGGGGAGAATGGGTGTGTCCTTCCAGGAGTGGGAGTCATCAGTATTTGGCTCTGTACGGCAAGAACTAAGGAGCCTACGCAGAGAATTGGAAGATGTGAGAAGGTCTCTAATATTCTCTGGTCCTTCCAGCAGGGAGAAACATATTATGAGGCGCATGTCTGAAATGCTTGCTCGGGAGGAAATTATGGAGAAGCAGCGCTCGAGGTTAGCGTGGCTGAAGGAAGGGGACAGAAACACAAGCTTCTTCCATGCGCGAGCAAAGGAACGTGGAAAGATCAATCATATCTCAGCACTACGAGATGCAAATGGTGTCCTGATCACTGAGCCATCGGAGCTAGAATCCATGGCGTCAACGTTCTATGAAGAGCTCTTTACAGCACAAGCAGAACTGGATCCAGGTGCCATATTGGCCCATGTACCAGTTCGTGTAACTGAGGCAATGAACTTCCTGAGATAGTTTTGCACTCGGACATCATGCACCCACGGGGGGGCAGTGAATACGCCGGCTGCCGCATCGCAGCTTTTGTTCGGGCTGCCGAGTCGCAGCCGGGCCGTCCGGCGAGAAAGAGGCTCGTTGGCCCTTCGAGCGCCCAACGGCCTACCTGTACGGTTTCCGCAGGGATCGAGCGAACGTCGCATGCAGCAGATGCAGGACGGTACCCGACCCGTCCGTCACCCGTGCACGCACACAGAACACTTGACGGCCGCGCCTGCCCACCCACGGCACATGCCGCCGCCGATGCGGTGGACGGGCGAGTGGTGACGGACACTGCGCGGGACGTGCCGACGCGAGCGCCTTGCGTTTATTCGTCCGCGCACGTGGAAAGAGGTCATATGTTGGGTGTCGGCTAGTCGACTCCACGGCGTTTCCACATCTTTTACCGCGATCAGAGTGTCATCCATGCATGGTAATAAACTACCATGGCCATAGCTTGTCCACATTGGCACTAGCTTAGCGGCCGGGAAATATGGAACATGTGGTCATGGTGTTACAAACCAAAGAACGTAAGACACATCTGCTACTAAGATTAGATTGGAGTGTTTGGCAGACTAAAAAAGCTGATTTGCCTGAAACGGCCCGAAATGGCGTAACTGAAACGAGCCTTACAGTAATAGGATGCCTGTTTTGGTTCCTGTAAGATTCAGGCATTCAGCCAGATTTATACATACTCACATTGTGGACATATCATCTTATCCTCCCATTTCCTTCCAATCAAACTGCCATGAAAAGTGTCAATGATTCAAATGACCGAAGATTCCACTTGAAAATATCTAAACCAGCCTACTAAAGGTGCGCTTTTACCACTTTATGTTCTTTCAGGGATGCAAACAGAGCGCCTATTAGTTGTTCCAAAAGGACGGGCGAGTCTGATACGGCATTTCCTTTTGGAAGTAGTATGTTGATACGGCGCTGTCACTGTAGTGTAGTTTCATCTTGATTCGTCTGGACGTGATCGGTTTTGTCTTTATTTTTTAATTTATTTTGGAAGGTACTGAAAAGCGAGAATATTCTAAGGCTCTGTTGCCATACTCCAAGGAAAAAACAAGATGGGCCGTCGATTGTTGGCGTGCACTGGTTCCTTTCTTGTGCGATGAATCGGTCTGATTACATATGCAAACAGTGTGCAGCTGTGATGGCGACAGATACGTCTTGCAGAGTTGCATGTACGTATGTCACAGCGTTTTCTTAACCACTGGTTCGCTTTCCCGAAGCCAACTGGTAAGTCCGATGGGGATCTTTGCCTTATTCTGAGATTCAAGTGGAATCTACACAAAGCTGATGATGTATCCAGAGGTCAAAACAAAAGATATCCTTCGAGATGCATGAATGTTCTTGTGCTGTGCTCTCCCCCAGTGCATGTACCGTGTGTAGAGTGGAAAAAAACTCTGGAGACGAACGGCTTAGCTGATTGCAATGGCACAGTAGACTAATCGCATGGACTGAACATTGCTTGGGATGTGAATATTTCAGTCGCTACAAACTTTATCACAGCGTTGCTTTTGCCAGCTTTAGAAAAGAACATTTGATGCCTTCATGTTCAACGGAGGAGCAAGGAGAATCGACAGATTACAGGACGATCGTAAGCATGAGTGGCTAGTATCGAAAGTTGTCCTTCCACAGAAAAAAGTGCATCTAGGAGTGGAGGACCAGGACTCAGAGATGCAGTCCGTGCCGGCCAAGTCTTGCTGGGGGGGAAGGGAAAATGCCACTTTCCTTTACGTCCAGTCTTGCTTCTCAATTTCGTCGTCTTGATTCCAGTTAAAAGAACGAAAATGTAGCATATTTGCACCGCAGGTTTTCACGTTTGCACTACTCGTCAGAGTCTGAGATACGCATAAATCGCGAACCATGCAGGTGGCTGCTCGAGTCTTGTTAGAGCCTAAACTCCAAAGCATGGCCCGGGCCCAAACTACGTGTGTGGGTGGGGTGTGGCCTCCCCAAACCGGGAGCCTATCCGTGGCACCAAAGCAAGTGCGCGATGAAGCCACGAAGCCTGATGACGCGCGGCGTTCACAGGACGAGAGCCTATCCGTGGCACCACGTTTCAGAATTCTGGCGTTGCCAGGCAGGGACCAGAGGTGTTTGATTGGCGCAAAACACCAAAGCCATAAAAGAGACAGGGCGCGCGCGATCGATCTCAAATCAAGATGGCACCGCAGGAGGCAGGAGGACGCCGCGGTTTCAGTCGCTAACCGGGGGAGGCTGAGCTCCAGAAAGCTCGCGGCACACACGGACGACACAGCCGCTGCCCACTGCCCACTGCTCGGCGGCACGCGCGTTCCGCTATCGCCGCTACGTGCTCCTGCACCTGCCTCTGCCTCTGCCTGCGCGGCTCCGGCCTCTGTCCCGCGTTGCGTTGGCCCTTGGAGGCGGCGGGAGGCAAAACCCTGTGGAGAGCCGTGCGGCCTTGAGATCCTGAGAAGCTGCGTACTGCACCTACTACTCTCTAGTCCTCGGCTCGGTCTCCGGCAGCTGTTGGTGTTGCCAAACCGGGAACTGAAGCATCAAATGAAAGAATCCATCCTCCTGGCGTCTCACCGGTTACTTGGCCATTGGAAAACGCCATGCGCCACGCGCCTTGTTAATTTGGATTAACTAGTACAGCCGATTACCACTGCTTAGCTGCTGCCTGCCGCCTCTGTGTGCCTACCAAGGCCAATCATTTAGCCTGAGACTTCTGCATTTTCCTCCCTTTCGAAGTGGGGCGGGGTAGCAGTAGTATCTTATGGTTGGTGATGAGGTACTCTTGCATCACGGATGGTTTAACATAGTATTGCTGGATTTATTAATGTAACCAAAGATCTGCTTATAGTATATGTCTGCACTAACTAGTGAGGGGAAGCTGGACTGGTCATTGATATTTTATTCCTTTTTTTTTTGTCTGAATTGAGAGATGGGAATGGAGGGACTCTTGTGTTCATTAGTTAGTTCTATGTTTCTTAATAGAGTTAGTTCTGACTTTGTGCTATGACTTCTTGACTTTGTTCAGATAGAGAAAACAATGCAAGTAAAACTTGCCCTTACGGTTATTAAAAGGAGACGGTTCAGATAGAGAAGCCATTTGGGACGCGATCCCCATATAATAGCAAGGGGCTGATTACACTTCTTTTCTAGTAGATATCTGTGTTTCAAAAAGCAAGGAATTTAGTCGGGAGTATACAGATGATTTTAGGATGGCCGTACAGCCGTACATGTAAAAGAAACTCTTAGATTTGTCATCAAAACGTGCAGCTCAATTGTAGTAATTATGTCTTTATTAGATCCATCAGATCATATATTTTTTACATGAACCTGGCCACAAGAGACGAAGAAGTAGCTTAGGCTAGTCTCAGTAGTGAGTTTCATTGTGTTATTTTCAAGACTGTCATGTCATATAGATTAAATTGAAACTTTGATGAAACTACCACTGTGAATACAAAGTTTCATTCCATAATTTCATTTGTATTTAATTCCATGACTCATAGAGAGTTGGTAATCGCGTCGAGAGAGTTTCATCCCCATGACACTTATTTCTTCTCTCTCTTATTAAATATACTGTCACGTCATCGAATATACCTACATGGCATCCTATTTAATGTAAATGAAACTCATATAAAACCCCCATTGAGACTGGCCTTACAACACTAAAATATCTTATTTTTTCAGACAAAGCTTAAATGAAATGATGGGAAAACCTTTTTGGTTATTCGAGGTTTTCCACCAGAGACAAACTTTTTTAACAACTTCTACTCCATCTCAAATTAATTATCGTCTTCGATTTTCGTGTCACAAGTTTGACTCAATTTATAGAAAATATGTGCAATATTTATGTCTCTAAATAAATTTGTTAAAAAATTAGACCCAAAGATCTTTCCGATGATACTAATTATATTACTAATCGATGATATTTATTATTTATAAAAATTACCGGCAATTGTTTCTCGGGAAACGAAAGCGACAGTTATTTTGGGACGGAGGGAGTAAGTAGTTTGCTACGTATGTATACAGTGCAAACCCCTGGACTATCCTTGCAGGACGATCTAGTGTATCGGTGTATGAGTTGCATACTTGCATGTCCGTAGATAACAAGTTTCCGTGGCACCTGAGTTAGATGTCAAAAAAAAAAAAAAAAAACAGAGCAACGAGAAAATGGCACTTGATTATGAACTCCAGCATAGCCAATATGCTCAATGGTGTCTGGCAGGTTGATTCTTGCCATTTTACGTAAGCCACCACCATGGATTATTAGCGAATGCTCCAGATCTGCATAAACTAATCGCTAATCGGCGAGCCGATCGAAAAGGAAGCAGGAAAGAAGCGACGGGACACGGGAGCGTGTACAAGCAGCAGGCAGGGGCCTCCCAGGCGCCGAGCGGTGGGGCTCAAACACGCGCCACGGTGTCCAAAGTCCAGGAGCTCCCCAGGATTCACCCGGGAAGGTCATCTCTCAGGCGAGCAGCATTCGGGGATGGTTGCAGCTGCCGCACTCGATCGAACGCTTCGAATTTGTTGTCGTGTACACCAAAAAGTGAATGAAGCTGGGGTTGGTGACTTGGTGTCAAAAAAAAAAAAAAAAAAAACATTTCGATTTGCATTCGCATCAAAAGTAGTAGCCCAAGTGACCTTTCAGCACAACACGGTCACGGCATTTACCGGAGGGTTGCACATGTGTGATGTGTCCAATTAGAACTCTGATGAGCGGCCTAACTAACCCGAACCAAAACAGCAGTCTGAAATTCCAGTCGACTACTATTTGTTTCAGCTAAAAAAAAACAGAGAGCTCCAGCTAGCGCTGTGCGATTGCGACTTGAAATTAGCGGTCGCTATCTACTCGTCATCAGGAATACTAAAATAAAATATCGTGCAGGTACCACAGCCAGTCGGCCATGCAAGTGACGGCGTTTGGAGCATGGAAAAGAAACACCCGAAAATCCAGTAGAACACCAGCCGAACTCCAGCGCCCCCTGCGCGTGTGGTGACGCCAACACTCTCTCGCCGATTTTTGTATACATGTGCCACCCACTGTGTGCATTTCCGTACATTGCATATCCTGATACGCATCAGGGGGAGGTGCCATGCAGTAGTGAAGTAGGCGTAGGCCTCTTCTACCTGCCGTGCTGTGTCGTCCGTGTCCGTCCCTATATAAACCCCGCACCACCTCCTCCCAAGCTTCCAAGACCAGATGCCACTCTGAGTCTGAGCTTCTCCAATTAACCTCGAGCTCTGGTCAGCTCAAAACAACCAACCGTTCCCATCTGAGTACCCGACGACAATGGCGGCCTCTGTTGATCGGCACCTGGCCCCCTACCCGTGGCCGGCCAATGCGCCTCCTCCCAGCAGCTTCGACATGTTCCGCTCCGGCGGAGGCAAGCGCCGCACCGGCTCCGACTCCGACTCCGATGACGAGGACAGCATTCCCCCGGACTGGCGGTCGCTGTACCGCCCGCGCCTCGAGGTGGAACCTCCCGTCCACGACCCGCGCGACGAGGCCACCTCCGACGCGTGGGTGCGGCGCCACCCGGCGCTGGTCCGGCTCACGGGCAAGCACCCCTTCAACTCAGGCCCCCGGTGCCGCGGCTCATGGCGCACGGCTTCATCACCCCGGCGCCGCTCCACTACGTGCGCAACCACGGGCCCGTCCCCAAGGCGGACTGGTCCACCTGGACCGTGGAGGTGACGGGGCTCGTCAGGCGCCCCGCCAAGCTCACCATGGCGCAGCTGGTGACGGAGTTCGAGGCCGTGGAGCTCCCCGTGACGCTGGTGTGCGCGGGCAACCGGCGCAAGGAGCAGAACATGGTGCGCCAGACCGTGGGCTTCAACTGGGGCCCCGGCGCCATCTCCACCTCCGTCTGGCGCGGCGCCAGGCTCCGCGACGTGCTCCGCCGCTGCGGCGTCATGGGCGCCGCCGACGGCGCCGCCAACGTGTGCTTCGAGGGCGCCGAGGACCTCCCGGGCGGCGGCGGCTCCAAGTACGGCACCAGCCTGAGGCGCGGGGTGGCCATGGACCCCGCGCGCGACGTCCTCCTCGCGTACATGCAGAACGGGGAGCCGCTGGCGCCCGACCACGGCTTCCCCGTGCGCCTCATCGTGCCGGGGTTCATCGGCGGACGCATGGTCAAGTGGCTCAAGCGGATCATCGTCGCGTCCAACGAGTCCGAGAGCTACTACCACTACCGGGACAACAGGGTGCTGCCGTCCCACGTCGACGCCGAGCTCGCCAATGCCGAAGGTATGTACTATCTACGTCGCTTATCGTCATCGATAGATCGGCTTCTTTGTTTCTTCTGGTAGCCGACGTTCGCGACGCTAAATAAATGCGTATTTTTTTGGATGGTTTCGTGCAGCGTGGTGGTACAAGCCGGAGTTCTTGATAAACGAGCTGAACATCAACTCGGTGATCACCACGCCGGGACACGACGAGGTGCTGCCCATCAACGCCCTGACGACGCAGCGGCCGTATACGATCAAGGGATATGCATACTCCGGTGAGTCCAACACCCCAGCATCTCATCATGCCATCTTACATCACCCGTGACGACGCCGCGCCGCCCCATGTGAATCTTTTCGTATCTGAGTAGTACTAGGATTTAGGAAGAGGAATTCGAATTTTGTTTGAACTCGGGCTTTCACCATGTCAAGGCCCGTGAAGTAACAACGTTTTGGGCTTCTGTTGGGCCTTCTTATTAGTTCCTAGTCTCTTTGCTTCTCTCGTTTTCCCTGGTGGGCTAAACGCATGGTGATGGTTCTGTTACCAGGTGGCGGCCGGAAAGTTACACGGGTGGAGGTGACCCTGGACGGCGGCGAGACGTGGCAGGTGTGCTCACTCGACCACCCGGAGCGCCCAACCAAGTACGGCAAGTACTGGTGCTGGTGCTTCTGGTCCGTCGACGTCGAGGTGCTCGACGTGCTCGGGGCCAAGGAAATCGCCGTCCGCGCCTGGGACGAGGCCATGAACACCCAGCCGGAGAAGATCATCTGGAACCTCATGGTGAGTTACCCCTTCATCGTGGCGTCGGTCCGCCCGATGCTTGTCTTGTCATCCAACATCCATGGCGGTGTGAGCTCAAATGCACGCATTCCTGCGCGCGCAGGGCATGATGAACAACTGCTGGTTCCGGGTGAAGATCAACACGTGCCGCCCACACAAGGGCGAGATCGGCCTGGTGTTCGAGCACCCGACGCAGCCAGGCAACCAGCCGGGCGGCTGGATGGCGCGGCAGAAGCACCTGGAGACGTCGGAGAGCGCGCAGGGCACGCTGAAGAAGAGCACGTCCACGCCCTTCATGAACACGGCCGCCGCGCAGTACACCATGTCGGAGGTGCGGCGCCACACGTCCCCGGACTCCGCCTGGATCATCGTGCACGGCCACATCTACGACTGCACGGGCTTCCTCAAGGACCACCCCGGCGGCGCCGACAGTATCCTCATCAACGCCGGCACCGACTGCACCGAGGAGTTCGACGCCATCCACTCCGACAAGGCGCGCGGCCTCCTCGAGATGTACCGCGTCGGCGAGCTCGTCGTCACCGGCGCCGACTATTCCCCGCAGAACAGCCACGCCGACCTCACGGCCATCGACGAGGCGGCCCCTGCTGCAGCCGCGCCGGCGCCGCTGCCGGTGCCGGTGTCGACCGTCGCGCTCTCCAACCCGCGGGAGAAGGTCAAGTGCCGGCTCGTCGACAAGAAGAGCCTGTCCTACAACGTGCGCCTCTTCCGGTTCGCGCTGCCGTCGCCGGACCAGAAGCTCGGCCTCCCCGTCGGCAGGCACGTGTACGTGTGCGCGTCGATAGGCGGCAAGCTCTGCATGCGCGCGTACACGCCCACGAGCCCCGTCGACGAGGTCGGCCACATCGAGCTCCTGATCAAGATATACTTCAAGGACGAGGACGCCAAGTACCCCAACGGCGGGCTCATGTCGCAGTACCTGGACTCCCTGCCGCTCGGCGCCACCATTGACATCAAGGGCCCCATAGGGCACATCGAGTACGCCGGCCGCGGCGGCTTCCTGGTGAACGGCGAGCGCCGGTTCGCGCGCAGGCTCGCCATGGTCGCCGGCGGGACGGGCATCACGCCGGTGTACCAGGTGATCCAGGCCGTGCTGAGGGACCAGCCCGATGACGACACGGAGATGCACCTCGTGTACGCCAACCGGACGGAGGACGACATGCTCCTGCGGGAGGAGATCGACCGCTGGGCTGCCGCGCACCCGGCGCGGCTCAAGGTGTGGTACGTGGTGAGCAAGGTGGCGCGGCCAGAGGACGGGTGGGCGTACGGCGTGGGGAGAGTGGACGAGCAAGTCATGAGGGAGCACCTGCCTCTGGGAGACAGCGAGACGCTCGCGCTCGTGTGCGGGCCGCCGGCGATGATCGAGTGCACTGTGCGCCCGGGCCTGGAGAAGATGGGGTACGACCTCGACAAGGCTTGCCTTGTCTTCTGAGCTGAAGCTTAGCAGCTAACGGATGTTGTGCAAGGAGCAACTGTACATAGAAATATTGCATCTTGAACATTGGTAACGCGTCGATATAGCTAAAAACTCTACCGAGTTCTTGTATTGGTCCTACAACGCAATAAAAACCCGAAGGCCATTGCAATTGCTTGGTCCTAAAAGGAACACATTTTTTTTGTTGTTGCTGCCGTTGAGCATGTCAGGAGAGCACATGCCTGCAACTAGAACAGATTGAATGTTCTTGCTGTGGAGGCTATTTTAGAATTTGTACAGCAAAAAATATCTGGTCTTGCAAAATACTATCACTTATTTTCGGTGGCCATATATATCAAGGACGCTCTCAATTTGAGTTTTGTCGATCACCGATAACTTTTCCAACAAGAGCCTGGAGCTGTGCGTCGAGGCGTTCCTCCCCGACCCGATGCTACCTAGATCGATGTGCCCGGCAACTGTGAGACACTGCTCTCGGCTGCCTAGGACGTCAACCTCGTGTCCCGACTCATTTCCGCCATCGCTAACAACATGTTCAAGGAGCAATTCACCTCAGGACTATCCAAGCTGCACCAGTGTGCACAGCTCAAGCTGGCGGTGACGTTCGCGAACCTCTCCTCATCGGAGCCAACTCGGTGGCCACACTCAGACTCAACCTTTTCCACTGGCCATAGTCTCCACCGTGAAGACCAAGGGGCTCAAGCAGGAGACGGTTCTTTTGATCCTCATCAACTACGCGCAGAACTCGCTGCATAGGCCCATGGCTAGAAACGCGCACAGATGTGGCGACGATGGCGACACGGACGCAGTCGCCATCAAGAAGTGGCGCCCGTCGTGGAGGCCATTGTGGGCGTCCTGATACAATCAGAGAAGAGCCCCGTGTGTATGGCATTCCTCTTGAGGATCCTCAAGACGGTCATTGCGATGTATGCGTCCAGCGTATGCACTTTTGCAAAGCTGACTGGAGAAGTGGAACGACATGCAGATAGACCACGAAACATGGTGGTGCACATCTTCTCAGTGTTCTCCAACTCCTGACGACGACGACGACAAAGGATAACGCTAGGTTGGACTACGATGGCCCAAGTGGCACTTGATTCTAACATCCTCACCTCCAAGTTCATCTCGCTCGCCTAGCTATACTCCCGAACGGACCAAGCTCTTTTATTTCGTGAGCATTTTCCAATCTCTCCCCACTTCAATCAAGTATAGAATTCAATAGTATTGTAACAATACATATACAGTATGAAAACTAAAGCAACATATGTTTACAAGTGAATACTTTTGTGCTTTTGCACTAGAGAAAAAACTTTCAAAATTGTATTTTTTATCTAAAAAGTCTGTGCATTAATTTGATATAGGTTGAATAAACATTTTCACATTATTGGTATCATTGTAGCTTTCTAAAAGTAAAGCAAAAATAGATCCATAGTGTGTTATCATTTTCTATAAATATATTTCAATTGCTTACTTTCCGTTGCAACGCACGGGCACGTTTGCTAGTTTTGTATAAAAAAGCCATTGCAGACCTTTTTTTTTAGAAGTTTTCTATTTTTTATAAAATAGTTAAATATTGAAATTTGGCTACTAGTTTTAGCTAAGCTGACATTAAAACATCATTGTCTCTCAATTCATCATGAAAAAAAAAATCCCACTAAAATCCTCAGAGAAAGCCCAATTCTCAATCTTGCTAGGCAAGCCTCCTGCTCCAATCGAAATCGAAAGTCGCTTTTTCCCCGCCCTTTCCCGCCCCCGAGATCCCCAAAACACGACCGCAAATTTTCCCCAATTCGGCCTCTCCGCTCATCCACCTTAGACGGCAATGGAGGCCGCCGCCGCCGACCTCGTCGCTGCCCTCTCGTCCCCGTCCTCCTACGCCGGCCTCCACTCTCGCTTCGCCGCCTACCTACAACCCTTCACTCCCTACCTGCCCAGCTTAAACCCTAAACCCAAGCCACCGCAGAAGAGGGCGACGAAACAGAGCAAGCAGCCGCCGCCGCCCGACGCGGTCACCCTCCGCCCCCTCGCGAAGCGATTCCTACCGTTTCTCGGCGGCGCGCTCCACCTCCTCCCGCCGCTCGTCCGCGCGAGTCCTGGCTCGGGCGACAAGGGCGGTGAGGCAGCCGACGAACTGCTTGAGATCTACGGTCTCGTCCTGGACTGCCTAGAGGCCATATCACCCTGCCTCGCGGGGAAGCCCTACTCCGTGTTGCTCCATCGCGGCCGCTTCGTCTGCTGCCTCGAGGCGCGCGGCCACCTCGCACGCGCCAATGCGGAGGCTGCCGCTACCCTCGACGCCCTCCGCTCCGCGCTCTCTCCACCCACCACGAGCACCAAGTCGCGACGTGGCGCTGCAAGCGTTGATTCCGTCATACTTCCGGACCCTGGCAGCGCTGGGGAGGCTGGCACGGATCCTGAAGTCGCCATCCTTGCGGTCCAGCTCACTGTGTGCCTTGCCAATTGTTCCAGCAAGGGCAAGGTGAAGGAACCTGCCCCTTACGAACGACTTCTCTGCCTTTGCAAACAGCTGAAACCATGGCTTCGGTGAGATTACCAATTTTGTATTAGGATTCATTAAATAAGAGAGACACTGAGTGGGCTTATTAGAAATTTATGTTTGTGTGCAGTATTCTTACTAATGAAGCCAACAAGAAGTACCTCCCGCTGCTTGTGAATGGCATGAGCCGGTGCACCGCTTTTCTGGTTTCTGAGTCTTCATTTTTCAATACTGATCTAGTGCATGGATTCTGTCGCTACACGATGCAAGAGTGTGTGAAAGAGGAGATGATCGAGCATTTGCCAGCAGTATGTGTCATTATGAAATTGATTGCCTTATTGATGTTCTGCAAATTGGAGCCTTAGATTGTTCGGTTAATTTGGATACTGTTTTTCCCTGGTTGCAGATTGCTCGCAAGATTTGCTGTTCTGTAGATTTGAGTTGGGGAGGGAGCACACAGCTTTTGCTCCACGTGCTAGAAACTGTCACTGACTCTGTTCTACATGTAATGGTAATCTCCTTTTACTCATGCTACTGGAAGTCTGTTGTAATTTCTCTACGTGCACCTTTCATCTTTCAATTGTTATGAGTAGCACTTTTGTTCATTACAAGGGCTCTAGGGCTGAATATATACATGTAAAGGTCTATGCAAATATGCCAAAACCTCCTCCTTACACAACTAGAAAATACTAGACATGAAGATATAACCGGTCATTAATCTAGAGTAATATAGATCGGCTTTTGAGCATGCGGGACACATGATATTTTTTTGCTCATAATATAACAAATTTTGTGTAGGGTACGCGTTCGCGTGGACACTTAAAACATCTACAAATCCACCCAGTGAAAAATATTGAATTTCACCAAACTTCAGAAGTGTGTTACATCATGGCATCGTTTAACAGTTACAATGATTAATGGAAAACAGCAAAAAGACATGCAATGGATTGACAAAACTTAAGCACAAATGATATATTGCTTATGTAAAACTAGGTGTGTATGGAGAGATATGCAGATGTTGTGGAATGCTCTGAAATTTTAGTTGAGCTTCTGCATAGATGCAGTTTGTAAACAATCTTAAGGCGCCCTCTTTTTTTCACCATCTTGCATACATTGGATTAGACTCCTCTATATAGTTGCAGGGTTACTTTGTTCCAAACATACCATATTATAGCATCACAATTCAGTACTTATTTTTTTTATAGTGTTGAGACTTAATTTGGCCTTCATGTATTATAGGGGTGTTGTTTAAGTAATCTTGATTTCCTTCGTTGTCTTATTAATTTCTGATGAGATAGGTCATTGTGTACGGACATAACTGAGTAATATGGTGTAGATTTCTGATGTGCTTATGCATCCCATATAGTTGTATTGAGCTCATCATCTACTTAATGTTCTCTGCTCTTGATCCTATCACAGTAACAAGCTCATCAAGATATGAATACTGAGCTAATTGGTCTTTTATCATCAAGACATTATTATTTGTTGTGATGTAATGTTTTTCAGGTTGATTTACCGAAATCTGTAAATGATCTTCTGGTATTTGTGGCGTATTTTTGTCGGTTCATTCTTTCTGCCAATAGGGATTTATCTGTTGGCGCTTCAGAGCTGCTTTATAAACAAGGTGGTTATTTCTCTGAGGTACATGCTGTATTGTCTTTTAAGCACGGAATTCCCATTAAGCATACCATGTCGGTGAACATTTGTTTTGAATTGTGTCATTTCATGTGATGGTATAGGTTTCCTCTCCTACCGCCTCAATGCTTCTTCTTTATGCGACTGGGTTATATTTGAGTGCCCAGCAAGCAGAAAGTGAAATAGCACCCTATTTATTTGTGGGTATTCCCCAGGATCAGAAGTACCTACATGCTTTAGACAAAGGTCTTGGTACATTAGCACGATGGCCACATCATAATACTTTGGCCACATACTTGGACTCTTTGGAATTTATTAGCAAGGTATTATTGCAGCAAGTGAATACACTCTGGAAGAACTTCTCTGAAGGAAAACCAACCCATTATTCTGAAAACATGGGCTATGTCTTGACAGCACTGCATCAGTACATTGATTCCAGCTTCGCGACTTTTAGGTAGGTTCATAAGATAAAGTATTGGCACTGTAATTAGTGAAATGCGATAACCTTTGTTGATGAATGCTTATTGTAGAAGTTATGACCTTATTGTTTATAGAACAGACAATGATTCTTGATTTCACAAGGTGTTTTGTCATTTGTGCTGTAACAGCTGTACGCAACTGCCTCAAGGAGACAGGGAGAGACGGCATGAACAACATGGAACATTACTGGCAGTCCTTGTATCGGCCGTTAAATTTTCCTTTGTTACCAAGAAAGATGTCCAGGTATTCTAGTGTGTTTCCTGTGTTTTTGTTAGACTCTGCTACATTGCCATTGCGCCTAGTGCAATTACAAAATCCCTGGTTATATCATGCTGTTAATATTTACGCTGAATTATTATTTTGTTAAGATAAAGTGATCAGTAAATCTGCTTGGTTATACCCAGATGCTAGTTGTTGAAAATGGCCGTTGAGTTGCTTGCTGTTACTAGTTCACTATCACCATTGTTATTGTCCATTAACACCTTTTGCTTGCATAATCCAGAAGAGCTTGGGTTTCATCGTCCGTGCCATTTCAAGTAAATGGTTAGCACCTGAGGAGCTCAAATTCTTGATACCTTCACTTAGCAATGTTGGAGTGACACTTTATAATACTGGACATGTTAAAGAGGTATTCCCTCTAGGTTTTATTTTCTTCTATTTTTTGGGCCAACCCCTTCTGAGCTACCATTGAAGTGAATATTGTTGTCTCTGCTTCAGGCACCAAAGGCTTTAGAACTGTGCTGCCAAACAATATGGGCACACGTCAGGCTTTCTTACTGTAGACTATCCTCCATGACAAAAGGAAACGGCATTATGATGGATTTGCCGAATGATATGGATATTATTTTGGATGCATTTGCAAGGATTGCAAAGATGGTTGACACTCTACGTAGATGTGGCAAAGAAATAGAAACAATACTTGGGATCGTTGCAAAGAGCTTGTCTGAATTGTTGTTTGACTGCGACAATTCTGAATATTTCAAAGGTTCTTTTATGCTGATCAAGGCGTGGGTTAAGGTGCTGAATAAAAATAATTCTGCTTTTTTAACACTTATTACGTTAATGTAACTTATGTTTTGTTTCTTAATTTATAGGCCGTACACAAAGATTTTGGGGATAATAAGGTGGATGGTGCTCCATTTCTCTATCCTTCTCTTTTGAAAAATCGGTCTCCATGGCCAATTAAGCTGATAGGCTTAATAGTAGAGCAGGTATTATATTTTGTTTTGTTTGATTAAATTTGGTGTATCTGAAGTTTTCCATTATTGGGGCTAATTACTATGGGAAAACATTGTGTTCTGCAGGAGCTGCTGGCATATGGATTAACTGAAGTCCAAAGCACAGAATTCTGCTCTAAAATGCAGTTAAGGATCATAGATGTTTTGTTGCATAAAATTTATTGTTCGAAAGAACATCTTTTGGAGAGATCAAGGGTTCTTGTAAGAAAGGCAGGTGCACTTCGTGCATCTGGAGTGGAAAACATAAAAAGCTGCCTTGAGTCTTTACATGATGCCATATCTTTACTGGTGAGTTTGTATCCCATACTGCCTTTTCTTTTTTAGAAATAAAGGGAATTATAGATTAATGTTTGTTCATCTCACCAGCAAAAGATCTCAGAGGTTTCATCTGAAGCCAACACTACTGCGAACAATCAATTGGCCATTGCATACTGCTTGTATGCACATTGCGCTCAGGAAGACAATCCTGGTGGGGAGGTAACCACTTCAAATCCTACCCATGTTAGTGTATAATGTTCATATAAGCGATACCAGCACACTCATGTTTATGTTCAGTATAACATGTTCATGCTTTATCTAATCATGTTTAGTGTCGTTGTTGTTATTTTGCATAGGTAATATTTGATAATGTTGAGAAAGCACTTGAGTTGTGGTTGAAGATGGGGACTTTTGATCATTCTTGTCCTGACATTGTCTTGCAACATCCATCACAAACTATTGTACCGCTTATTTGTTTTTTGGTGGATTTGTTGTCTATGAAGGTAGGGCCATGATATATCTTCAGTTTATTAAGTTGGATGAGATGCAATTGCTTTACTTTAGCAACATAATCATTCTTGTTTACTCTGCCATCTCAGGGCTGTTTTGAGCTTCAGTTTAAGTTGTGCAAGGTTATGATAATGATTTGGAAGCAAGAAAAATTACCCCTTGAAAAGTTGTTGTCCTTGCTGTTGACCAATGGGCGCCTTAGTCATGCATGCTGTTATCTCCCACTGGATGAGCGATTTCTTTCTATTGCCGCAGAGCATTTTGATGTACATACCCACCATATTAATTTTTGGATAAATGGTTTCGAAGGAGACAATCCTTCTCTCTCTATGTTTCTTCAGAGGTTGTTGCCTAGTGATTTATTTATTCCTCAATCATGTAAGCATCCCTTTGGAAATCAGCTCAGTTTTGATGAAGTCAGCCAAGTTGCCTCATCTCTGGTTTCTGAAGTAAGTTCTGTTAGTTGCATTGTATCAAATTAGTAACCATGATCTCTTATTCTCTCTCAAATAATTGTATTGTATTTTGCAGGTTACATCAAATGACCAATCAATCTTTCTAGCTAGCTCTTTATACTATGACTTATCAGAAAGACTTTTTTCACGCGGACAACTTTTCCAGGTAACTACGCTTTCTCGCTTTCAACAATTTAGCTTTGATGTTTAATTCCTGCAAAACATTGGTGCACAATCTTCAGTTCACATGAACTGCCTCTAGGTTTTGTAGTTGGTCAATACTGTAGCTTTTGTGTAAGTAAGCACATCCAATGTTTTTTTTTTTACAGGCCTTTTCATATGGAAAACAAGCCCTCAAATTGCGTAAAAAGCTCCTAAAAAGGAAGTTCAAACTCAAATCGGGCATATCTGGAAATATGGGAAGCCAACATTGTGGGCAGGACTTTTCTCTTGAAGTGTGTGGCCCAACAGTAGTTGAGATTTGGTCAGATTCCAGCAGATCAGCTAGCATGAGAGATTCTTTCCTTACTCCATGGAGCGTACTTAGATACTACCTTGAGAGCACTTTACAGGTACTGTGATACTGTAGCATAAGGTAATTTTAATACAAACTAAGATTAGAGAAGTATGCCACTGGAACCAATTGAATGGGTTTGGTGTTGTATATTACCACAGCCACGGGCAGTAGTATAATGACTTATGCATGAAGCATGATTCTCACTAAATTATGTTTGCAGGTCGCTATGATGTACGAATTGATTGGCAATGGTTCTGAAGCAGAAGCTCTCTTACGGACAGGAAAAGAGATATCAAACTTCCATGGTTTTTCAGTTTTCTGTATTGTTTTTACATCATTTCTAGGTATATATATTCTATTTCCATGGTTTATCAGTTTTCTGCATAGTTCTACACCATTTCTAATAAAACATAATTCTTCTATCTCACATTCCTTGGATTTGTTCAGGTCAACTATACCGCAAGCAACAGCTATGGGATGAAGCAGAGAGTGAGCTCAATCATGCCCGAGATCTTCTTGTGAAAAATGATGCAATCATTTCATGTAAAATCTGCAAGTTAACTTTGGGGATATCCATTGACGTGCAAGTTGGTGACCTGTCTTGGAGTCTATTTGAAAAAAATTTCCAGAAACAGTCGACAGCTGATTTGCCTAATGCTTTAGGCATGTACCGATGTGCAATAGAGAAATTGAACAGCGCTGAGTTGGAATATTTTAATGGGTCCAATGATAGACATAAAACTGGTTGTCTTGTGTGCAGCAAGGACTGTACAATTCGGATCAAACATGAAGCTTATACTTGTCGGAAAGAACCTGCAACTTCAAAGGATGGATTGTTAACCCCATGTAATGTTTGCATGGCAATACAAGTTCAAAGAAAAAGCTCAAATGCTGAAGCTGGTCCACCATTAGATGCTAAAGCTAAGAGGCCGTCCAGAAATTCATCACGTTTAGCCAAGGAACAGAATGTAGAAACTGCTACGAAGATTAGAACTCGCTCTAGTAAGCGTAATGCACTTATGAAAAGCGAAAAGGTTTTAGCTAAGCTAAATAGTAAAAATAACATATCTTGGAGTGATGAATTGGCTGCAGATATTTTGGTTTGTGGTAATGCAGAGTGTTTTCCTGATGTCATTGATCTCAGCAAAGATGACTTATGCAATATGTTTGGTTGTTGGAACTGCCTTTTGGTTAAATCCTTGAATACGGAGTGCATTCAGAATATTTTGCAGCTGAGATTGGACTGTGTTCGGCGCCGCTACCTTGTGTCACTTCTATTAAAAACAGGTACTTTCTTAGTTTATCTTTCTGTGTTCTGTTTCTGGGCTTGAAGATGAGACATGCAATCATTGGCTTGACATTAGTTATGAAGGATAAAATGTTTGCAGATACTTAATGGCTATCGGTGTACCTTGAGACTCATCGATTTGTTTGTATATTTTGCACATTAATTTGAGTAAGATGAAAAAGGTGATAGCTGACATTTCACTACATATTAGCAGGTTCTGGTTAATATTTTTTTCCACAACAGTAAAACCTAATTTCATTACTGGGAAGCAACAAAGTTACGAATTTAACAAGTTTTGCAACGTGTTTGCGACCAAGACTTTTACTTGCTCACATCTCTGAACACACAGGGTTTAGCCAGTTAATATTAGTCTTTTTCATACTAAAATCATATTTAATAAAATAGCTGCAGTATGAATTTACACTGTACCCTGGAGATCTAACTAGGGAGTATGTTGGATTTGCGGGTTTTCAAGTTGGCATGCTATTGTAAATTGGTTTAACTTTAACACCAAAATTGTAGGTATTGGTGTATATAACAATTAGAGAACTGTAAAATATTGCTGGGGAAATCTTGGTTAATTTATTACACCATTGTGTGAATTTGAGATAGCTAATGCGATAAGCAGCTGGTCCCCTATTCTCTTAAATAACCGCGTGTTATTTAAAGTCTGTTCCCTCCTTCCCAAAATAAGTGCAAATATCGCACTTCGAGGAGTCAACCAATCTCAAGTTTGACAACATTTGTATCTCTAAATATATTTACTATAATATTATATGACGTGATTAATCTAATGATGTCTATTTAGTATCATAAAACATCAGGACATTTTTGTATATATTAGGTCAAACTTAAAATTGCTTGACTCCTCGAAGTGCGAGATGTGTGTTTATTTTGGGATGGAGAGAGTATGTAGTATTATTGCTTTACAGGCAGTGGCGAGCTTTTTTATTATTGCCACAAACTAATGGAAGTATATGTTAATCTACACTTGTTGTAAGAACGATTATTATTATTATGTTGGATATTTGCATGTCAGCATGTGATCCTGCTTAAAAAGTTTGATCAAATTCCTGTAATTGAGCTATCTGTTGGTTCAGCTACGTTTTTCCCCTTTCTTGCAGTTAGAGCCTTGGTATCTCACAGTGGCGATTATGAGGATCATGAAGTTCATAGTGTCTATTGGAAGTGCATATCACTTTTGTTCTTCAGATCCCTTCCAGAGGGTTGCCATAGGACTTATGGGCCTTATTTAATTGGACTAATCATAGATGGGAGCATTGACGATTTTCTTCCCTTAGAGTGTGCAGAAATAGTGTGCAGTATGAGCTTCTTCTTGCTAAAAATCTCCCTTTCTGAAACAATCAAGGTTTGTTTCATCAAGTGCCCATTACGCAACATATGCATATATGACATTCTGGTTGTAGCAATTCATGGTTCCTTGCTAAATTGTCGTTCATTTCATCATACTTTTCTGCAGGGACATCTGCTGCAGCTTCTCTAGTGTAAAAATGGCTGACGTTGTTCCCTGGTTGCTCAAAGCTTTTGTTCTATCCAGAGAGAGTCCCTCGCTTCTTCAGGAGGTTTGTTGAGTCACGTTATCTTGTGCAATTGTTTTGTGGACTACCTATAGGGTGTGATTGTTTGCTTTCATTAGACCTTGTGCAGTATAAACCAAGGCACCAAGCCAGTATAAATGGAAGCAATGTTTTGATGTTTCCTTGTCCTGCACAAGCAAAGCTGTGTTTGATTATTTCCCTTGTGTTGCATGCGGCCACCACCATGTTCTAGTAGAGGTCTCGTGTTTCTAGTAGGCAGGGGAGGTGAGCGTATTTCATTTTTGTGTGCCCCATTACTCGTGCAAACCTGCATTGCCTAATACAACCAGGTATGGCATAGTACCTAATGTGCATTTGGCTTGCTTTGAGCACTGTGCAAGCCTGCATATGGGCCTCTGTGGTCAACCAAACACAAGCCTGCACAAACACAAGCCTGCATCAGAACCTCAACTGCATTGCACAAACCTAGATACAGGCTAATGCAAGCAACCAAACAGAATCATAATGCTCTTTCTATTGTCTGTTAAACACTCAGGTTATCATTTTCTTTAATCATTAGCAATATGCTTGCTTTACTGCTTGGGGGTTCTGTCTTAAAATCTGAACTTCCCTTTGTAGGTTTGCAAGCTACTTGCGTGCATATTCTTGATATCAACTACAGATTCCTCAATTCAGTCACCTTTGGGTTCTCATAAAGGATCTCTTTCTCTGAATCATTGGGCCGCATACTTCCATCAAATTTCTGTAGGAACTTATATCAATTGTCATTACTTTGCTAGCTTACAAGCATCACGTGAGGAAAAAGTTCTGAAGGTTTGTACCTTAGCAAGTTAAGAGCCAGAATAGAACAATTCTGTATTCTGTATCTTTTATTTGTATCTACTCATGTTTTCAGGGCATCCGTGAAGATTTTAGAAATGAGAAGGATGATGATTTTTCAAAATTTCTCAGGTTCAAAATTTTATGTAGCAGCTCATCTCATGATGATTTTGCATTAGAAAATGTGTACTGAAACTAAAATCTGAACTCTTTATCAGGTTTTTGTCAGTGGACATAAAACATATTGAAAACCATATGATGGAATTCTTCCAAAAACTTCCTGATGTACCAGTTCTGTGTATTAGTATGCTTGGGGGTGATTATGTTAATGCCCTTTTGAAATTTCTTCGCCATCCTCCCTTCTTTCCTGCTTGGATGTTGCTTTCAAGGTTTGAGTCAGCAAGCGACCCTACTACATTGCTTCTTCCAGTTGATTCTATTTCAGGTGTGTAGATTATATATTGTGACGGCATACACCATACAGATCCATAGCTAAACCTAATCTTGGGTCTTTTATATTTTTATTTACTTATTATCTTTGCTTAACAGAAATGCAGTTTGAAGATTCTTTCAAAGGTTTGGGCAATCCAATCAGAGTGCCAGATAACTGGCGGTGCCCTTGGGGCTATGGAATTACAGACCATGTGGCCCCAATTTTTAAAAATATACTTGCAGAGAATTTTATGTCCCTCTCTGGCACAACCTTTACTGCAAATGATGTAAAAGCAGATCATGTCAGGTGGTGGGTGCATAGAAAGCAGCTCAACAATTACCTTGGTAACACATTGAAGTAAGATTACCTATGCATCAAATTGTAAATTGGTTCAGTTGTTGTAATATGGTGGAGTCAACACAGGATAATTTTTCTTTCCGTGATATCATTTTCATTCTTTCTAACAGGGACATGGAAGAATCTTGGTTTGGTCCCTGGAAATGCCTTCTGTTGGGCCATCGATTGTCTGACGAACACATTGAGGCTGCCTCATCAAGTATTATCACTACTCTGGATACAGAGTTTGAATTTGAAGTCAATCCAGTGCTCATCAAGGCTATCCTTGGTGGTGCTGCATCAGTGGATGAAGTGCAAGAATGTTTACACCAACTCATTTTGTATAAAAGTTACTTTGGAAGGGGAGGGTGCTGTGGGGAAGATAGGCTTAGAGCTTTCTCTTCCTGCCAAATGGATGATGAATCTTTGAAGACACTCAAATGTTTAATAACAGATGCAGTGTATGAGCTGCCTCAGCCAGCCGATAGACATCCAGTTATTTTAGTTCTTGATATCAATGTTCAGGTAAGCAACAAGACAGCTTGGCTAACATTTACTATGTGATTTAATAATTTTACAAGTAGTTGTCTTCTTGATACTTTTCATCTGGATTTAAGTCTAGAACTCTTGATGGAATTGTAACTTCACTAAAACATTTTGCTGGAAAGAGTGAATATCATTAATGCTGTTATATCAGTTTACTTTGGTGGTATCTGGTGGATCACTAGACGGTGTGAGATGGTCTGTTTGAATGGCTACATTTTGCACTGTAAATGTCCCAGTCAAATTAGCACCTAGTGCTGCTAGGCAATTGCTAACTTACTGCTTCCTTTTGTATTATAGATAGATGTCTTCACTCTGTGTGCTGTTTATTTAGCACTTTTTTGTCAGTAACAACCATGTATGTAGCATGCACCATTACTACATCTTCAGTGACCTCACCTGCCTCAATTATTAACTGCAGATGCTTCCTTGGGAAAATTTGCCTGTACTAAGGAATCAAGAAATTTATCGCATGCCATCAATGGGCAGCATCTTTTTAGCATTATCTCGAACCCATAATCGCTACAAAGATGGCATAGTTCCTCCTTTTCCTGTCATCAATCCTTCGAATGCATTTTATCTGTTGAATCCTAGTGGTGACCTGAGCAGCACAGAGGAAGAATTTGATCAGTTATTCAGAAACTATGAGTGGAAGGTAAACACATGGCTTGCCAAAACTTAACTGGTAATTATGTTTGAAAATTGGCTCCTTTCTCCAAACTAATTATCTCTTGTCAAAATTTCTTTCACTTGATGCTCAGATGAGAGTTTGAAAAAGGATGTTTTATTCAAAGTAAAAGTTTGAAATGTAGTATACGTGTCTTATGAAATGTGTGTATGGCGTACAGAAGTTTTGATGTGTATACATGTCTTTTGAAATATGTGTATGCCTTAATTGGAGAATGATTCTGCACTCCACGTATCCACGTACAGACAATACATTTTGTCTGATTCTATCTTGCCATAAGCTGCTAGACTAGTGGAAATGATGTCCCTGATTCTTTTTATAGCTGTATAAGCTGCCAGCACCGAATCAATGGAGAATCCATCGGGTTTTCTATCCAAACTGTTTGCCTTAGAAGTGAGGATAGTGTGATTCAAACCCTTAGGATTTATCTCGAATTTGAAATAAATTCCAGAATTCTTGGAGCAAATGCCTTTCATTCTTGCATGGGGCAAAGTAAGTTTTGGTTCCACTGGAAGCCACCCATGCCAGTAAAATGCCAATTATAAAAATAAAATAAAAGGACATACTGAGTATGGATGTGACAACATAATAATAAGCTTTGTGTTTTCATTGTCCTTGTTAAGGATGCATAATGCAGTTTGCCTCTTTCCTCTCTCCTAGATCAGGTCTTCTGGGCCATCCTTTAATTCTGTTATTTTCTCAAGAGAAACCTGTTTTTTGTTTGTTTGTTTTTTCTTTTGCTTTTCTTATATAAATAATTTTCGTTAAAAAAAGACACATTTTCCTTTTCATTTGCATGTTAGAGGGTAAATTCACATTACACTGTCATAACTACTCCCTCCGTTCCAAATTATTAGATGTTTGGCTTTTCTAGACATGTAGCTTTTGCTATGCACTTAGTTATACATTATCTCTAGATACATAGTAAAAGCTATGTATCTAAACAAACCATAACATCTTATGATTTGGAACGGACTATTAACAATGCAATAAATATAAGTATATAACTATGAACAATGTAATGATGGTGTGTAGGGAATGGCTGGGAATTCTCCAACGGCTGACGAGCTGGTCTTGGCCTTGACAAATCATGACCTTTTCCTGTACTTTGGGCATGGAAGTGGTATGTCCTATACGTATAATATATGTTTTTAAATTTTGTTCAACATTTGCCTTGGTAATAGTTATTTGAAGTTTCATTCACTTAGTTCTAGGTGTATATGATGGTTTCATATTAGTTGTTTAAAATTGATTTTTTTCTCCTTATTTGTAGCTTGATGCATCACAGCTAATTTCTTTTTTGAGTTTGTGATAGTGCAGGCTACATCACTACTCTACTAGTACCAGCATAGCCCTAGGTTTAAGTTCTTTTAGGTTAAATGACCTGAGCCCAGCTTTTATCAAAAATCTTACATCACCATGGAGTAAACTTATAAGGATCGACTAAGGTAGTAGGTAGATGGATAGCAAGAAGAAACGGCTAGGCGCGTTTCCTCTGGAGACTGACTGACAGTTTTCAGGTTTCTTCATCCTTAATCCTAGAGCTTGCCATATGCCTTTCTTTTATAGGCTGGCTCCTAAGAAATACAGCTAACAGATTCCACTAAATGATCTTACTTGACTAATCAATACTAATCTAATCTTCACTTATTTCCTTGTTGGCCACATCTAATTTGTTCGCCCTGAGCTGCTGAACCCATGGTCCCAGGCCCAGTCCATAACAAAAGTAGACTGTTTACTTTGTGGCTTTTTTTTACAACAATTTAATTTGTGGCTTTGGGCTATATGATATTCTGGCTGCACTAGCATACTGGCAAGGACATTACTGGGAACTATTCTGCTTGTGCTAGATCTAGAACTTTCTGAAGTGTCTAATGTCATTGAGGACCAATCTGTTATGTAACTGTTAACATTAATGAATATGAATCAGCACCAGTAATTCCTAAGACTATTGTTCATATACCCCTTGTGCGAATGTGGACAATGACAACAATGGCTGGTTCTGGTTGAATCAACATAACTAGTATGTGATCTCAATAACCTGAAAACTGCTGCAGGAACTCAGTATGTTTCTGGGAAGGAAATTGAGAAGGTCAATAACTGTGCAGCTGCTCTTCTTATGGGATGTAGCAGTGGAACACTTCATTGCAAAGGGAGTTATGCTCCTCAAGGGACCCCGTTATCATATTTATTTGCTGGTTCCCCTGCTATCATTGCAAATCTTTGGGATGTTTCAGACAAGGATATCGATCGGTTTAGTAAAGCTTTGCTTAATTCATGGTTGCAAGACGACATTGGAGATGACAACAATTGCTCAAAATGTTGCCAGCTAACACAGAAATTTAAGTCCATGAGTATTGCTTCCGAGGACAAAGGTAGAACAAGACAAGGCACACGAGGGAAGAAGCTACAAAAAATTAATTATAGTACCAAATGCTGCAGCTGCAGGCAGAGGCGAATAGCTTCATATTTAAGTGAAGCTAGGCAGGCTTGCAAGCTTCCCTTTCTGATTGGCGCATCTCCTGTGTGTTACGGCGTGCCTACAATCATTAGGAAGAAAGAAATGTCTGATTCTGCCAAGAGATGAGATGACCTAAAGTGTGGTAGTCTCGGCCACTATTGAATAGCTCAAATGTGATGACTAATTTAAGCTGTTGTACCCAATGCTTGGATGCGTGGTCATTCTGGACGACCTGCTGTGGACGTGCACCTATGATATTTTAGAGCTGTCTTAGCTACTGTAAATAGATGTAAATGTTCTGTAAAATGATGCTGTACAAAACTGTAATGTTATGTCACTGGAACATCAGTTAGAGAGTGTATGTTGAGGCTATTAATTTCAATTGTATAATCTTATATCTTATACAGTTTTGACCGTTTTCTTGTAAGTTACTTATAATAAGCCATTGTTACTGTTTGTACTGTACTAAATTCTACTGGAAGTTTTGGTAACGGTGAAGGTTTGGTGATTGTACAGTCAGAGCTTATTTGTGAAGGACTACTGCCTGTGTAACGTACCAATTAATTAAAAAAACATATTCCGATAGTTCGAAACAAATTTATGTGACTTGCTGAGTTTTACCCAAAATTGTTTTTGAGAAGTTTTCGAAATGACAAGCTGCATGAACATGCTTTCTTTTTATGTAAGCAAATACTGAAGCACAAACCAAATGCTAGGGTGCCCCATTAAAAACACACAGAGGAGCCATCACGCCTGTGTCTAATGATTAATAATGTCCCCCGTTTGGTGGTTTTGAATTTTCATGCCAAACATGGTAATAAGAATGCACTATAAAGATTATATAAAATTAATATGTTGTAGGCGTTGTTATATTTTTTTTATAAACCTTGTATCCTTGTCAAATTAGATACGTATGTTTCACTAAGACAAATCTAATACGATTTCCAACAAATGCTGTAATAAAATCAGTAGACAGAAATAAAGGCTACAGAAACCGCAAGAGATGGATGCGGTGTTTTCCTTTTCAACAAAGAATGTGAGATAACATACATTGATGGCAAACAATGAGCTGATGTTAACATTAACTACTTGGTACATGATCATGAACAAGTAAATTGAGGCCCAAATTGATGAATGCCAGGCACCAGGGAAGCATTTCTGTATGTACTCCTCTGGCGGTTAAACCCCACCAGGCCACCTGTCCTCTCAATTAGCACCTAAAAACAATCTTCCACGGTTCCTGCGACGGCGACGGCGCCTCCTCTCTGGTCTGAGCACATCAGTGCTTCTGTCTCCGGCCACAACCATATCATTCTCGTCCTCCCCTTCCAAGGGGTAAGAGTATGGTGTGGTTCCATTGGCACCACTGCTCACCACATAATTGTCCTCGGCATTTTCAGATGCACCAGTCACATTCTGAAGCCTTTGGTTTTGATGATGTTGAGCAACTTGGCGCATAATGAATAGTAGCATCCTACGAGTGTTTTCTGTCCCACGGCCATCATCAGCATCAGCATCACTGTCAACATCCTCCAAGTCCACTCCATCCTCCAAGTCTAGCACATAATCACCAAGAACTACTGCTCGGCCCATTGTTGCAGTGATCGTACTGAGCGCATCTTGCCGCTCTCGTTCAATCTCAAGCAATCTCCATTTTTGCTCAAGGACAGGATCAACTTCCCTTGGCTTTGCAAGAGGGTGTTCTAACTTGACATGCTTGCGGAGCTCCTTGTAGGTCCCCACAAATGAGCAACCATCCTGCATGCATGTTCTCCTTTTTCCATTGAGGTAGCTTCGAGCTGGTTCTACCACTGTCCACCCTTTCACCTTGCCACGACACAATGGACATGCAAGGTCAATGGACTCAGTTTTTTCTACAGCCAATGGCGCTGAATCCAGATTAGTGCCAACACTATTTGCAGGAACTTCCTCAAGCAATGCCCCCTTGGTGTAGGCTTTCTTGAACTGATCCAAGCAATTAGAGTGGCGGTAGCTAGTTCCACACATGTAAGGACGACAGCCCTTATCGTGGGATGAACAGAGGATGAGCACAGCATTATGTGGGTATTCCATGCACACAGAGCAATTGGCATCTTCCCAATCCATCTTTTGCAAGGCTGGCAATGCTTGCTTTCGGTTGGATTTTTTCATTGCCTTTGCCTTCCATCGGTATGAAGGAATGGGATGGGTGGACTTGAGCTGACGAGCCACATGCCTCCTTGCTCTCGCACTTCTCGCCATTTTCTCAGATATCTGTCATAAATGGGCATGGTTACATTCTTTGAGGGGAACAATAAATAAGATCGTGCCACAGGTTCCTTAACATACATCATTCAAGATATGCCAAGCAATAGAAAAAAAGCAACCCTTAAGAGTATGCACAGAAAATGCATGTGAAACCATAACAGCATCACGCGAGAACTAAATACACATGTATATATCTAACGCATTCACAAGTTGTCGACTGGAAACATTTTCTTATGTAAATCTAGCTGCATATTACAAGACATAACAAAAGAAGATTTACTTAGGTACCAATTTTACAAAATAAGTACTGAAATGAGACTATTTCCACCAGATGGCGTTCTTCTCATCTGACAATGTAAACAAAATACATTGACTCTACCTGAAAAGGGCAAGGATATGAGACATCAAGTACCATATTACCAGCAAAATGAAGCTTTGCCCCTACAGGACCTTTCCCTCTTCTTGGAGAAGCTTATGGAGCTTCAGTCCAGAATGGAGAATAAAAGCAAGGCAGGAGAGGTTATATATAGACTTTATGGGATCCAAAACTGGCCGGGCAGGCAGAAAAAGAAAGAAGCAGGTGGATCAGCCAAATGCATTAAATAATCATATCAATGGAGCATGTTAGATGTGATCTACATTCCCAATTAATAAAGTCACAAGCAAGAGCCAGATAAGAGGTATTGGAAAGCTCTCACATGGAGCACCTCATGCGGTCATGCCTCATCTCAGATCTGTCAGATTAGAAGGGAAAACAACAACAGATGACTTTTTAATTAAAGGAATCAAATGATTCTGCACTTGAGCCAATGATTCCACCCTTTTGAGTAATGCTAAGTTACCAGTGCAAGCAAAGAATTTGAAGCAAAGCTAGCTTCTTTACTCGTATACTTTTCCTCTTGGTCCTCCCTTGTTCAGCACAGATCACTAGCACTGGCACATGGATGGGCCTTGGCAAAGGATTCCCTTTGCCCCAGTTTGGTCCAAAATCAACCAGTCTGAAGCCAATCTACCTTTTCCTAATTAAAATCACCGTACTTATCCACTCAACAATGCACTAAGAACTAGTAAGCGTCAGCTCTTTGCCTGGACCTCAGGCAAGGGATCATGTGTACACTTAGTGTGAGATTAGCAATTGACACAGCAACGAATTCATGAAATGGATCTCCATTGCTTCCTGACGAAGCATATGTCCTAATCTATACGGAAATGATAAATTGTATGAAAAATAAATAGGCCAAGTTAATGCCTCATTAGATCAATCAGAAATGCCTGGCTATCTTCATCAGGATAAATAAAGCCTAAAACCAGACAATTCATATAACCACAAACGCCTAAACTTCGATTGGAGCGGCAAAAATTCCACGGAAAGGATCAATTCCGCTGCGCCTGGCGAGATCCCTAGCCCGACTGTTCCAATTCCACCAGGAAAAACCCGGAACTCAAGTCTGGCCCAAGGCGCAGACCGTCCCCCGAGAGTCTGTGACAACACACCAGCAAGCAACGAAACCGCGCCCGAATCACCAGGGGAACACCCGAATTTCATCGAAGGCAAGCCCGTTCCTGCCCACCCACGGCCAAAAACACGGCCAGGATCCCAGAGGAAGAGCCTTATCCCGACATTCCAGCAGGACCCCAGTACCAAAACCGAACCGTCGATTTCACCGCAAGCATGGTATGGCAGGCCGGCAAAGCAGAGGCGCCCGGATCAGAAGCAGGGCCCGTACCTAGACCGAGGCGGGCGCAGACGGGGTGGGCCGGATCCCGGCCGGCGGTGGGCGCGAGGGAGGAGGAGGCTGGTGACGACGGACGGGCGGAGTGAGATACGCAGGCGACGGACGCAACAGAGGGAAGAAAGGAAAGGGAAGGACGCGACGCGAGTTAAAGGGCGCAGATTTCCTCGCTGCTCATCAGGAGAGAGAGAGAGAGAAAAAAAAATAGGAGAGAGAAAACGAAAAAGGGCGTCGAGAAATGGACGAAAAGATTTCAGCGTGGGACCCATGTGGCTAGAGAGCCTGGAGAGTGGGGGCCACGTCTCGTGGACACCCGAACCGGTGGACGGTGGCGCCGGTTCGCGTCGCGGTTACGGCTCGTCGGGGGGAGGTGGTGGGGGGCGAGGTCCGCGTGGGAACGGTCCATGGACCGGTGGGTTGCTGCATCAAGGTGGGCGGGGCAGTGCCGTGCAGCCGTGGTCCGTGGAGAACACTGCGGGGGGCCCGAGGACCGTGGACCGCGCCCATGTAGAGAGCGCCGGGGGCCGGTGGTGGGCTGGTGTCTGGGGGGTGACGACACTGTGACGGAACTGCCAGTCGAGTCGGGCCGTGCCTTCCACGGGACTCGCGGCGTCTACCGCACAGGTGTACTGCGCCGCCGGCGTGCGCCTCGCTTGCACTGCGTCTGCAGAGGAGAATA
Source organism: Chrysopogon serrulatus (assembly GCA_015844335.1). Taxonomy (NCBI): domain Eukaryota; kingdom Viridiplantae; phylum Streptophyta; class Magnoliopsida; order Poales; family Poaceae; genus Chrysopogon; species Chrysopogon serrulatus. The sequence goes on along the minus strand of JADLZL010004474.1, from coordinate 12,506 downwards.
TTCCATTCCTCTGGTTTTCTCCGGGGCCTGCCTAATTTTGGGTCCCCAATTCCACTCGGCCACGGTGATTTCTGGCCTTCTGGGAGATGGAACGAAGGACGACGGCAAGCAGCAGAGTGACGAAATGTGGGTTGGGATTAAATCAAATCCAGTGGGGGCGGATAAGGTTGGATTGGGCTTGCCCATCTCTGCTGGATGGACCGAATGAAATGCATGGCGCACAGGCATGCACGATGCCTCCGGGCGAGAATTTGCAAGCGCATCAGCGTCACAGCCACGCAGTCGCACCGCGCGGAACGGAAACTGCCCCAGCTCGTGGTTGGTTGGTTGGTTGGGGCTGGGGATCTAACGGTCAGAATGGAAAAGGACGGTGTTGGTGCCTTGGTGGCAGATCACATGATCTCGCGTGTGGTGGTCTTTCCCTGCCAACGCCTCCTCTAACTCCATTGCGTGGTCGGATCCCAAAAATTCCAACTCATTCTCCTTATTTTTTTTCTTTGAGAATTACTTTCCTTATTTTCAATCAATGATATATATATACAAAGCTTAAGTTTTACTGGTAGCAACTTCAGTAGGACCCTTACTTAAATTCTTGTAATTAAATATAGAGGTTCAAGCAAAACACATGTACCAGTAGAGTCTCTACTAGGGCCTTAAAATTTAGTTAAGCCTCAAAATTTTCCTCTCGGACTCAATTCCTGTTGGTCCAACACCCTAGCCCCAATTGTGTGCGGCTATTTTTCCCCCGCAACATACGAACCACACGAGCGCCCACCTCCCCTCCGGCGACGGCAATCGTCCGCCTCCGCTCCGGCGAGCGTGCCTCCGTCTGCCATCCCTTCACCTTCCTTGAACCGTCCCCTGCAGCATGGTGACGCAGCCTTTTTGCACGGCGGCGAGGCCTCGCAGCACGGTTGTAGCGAAGCTCTAGAGCATGGCAACGGGGAGATGGCCCGCAGAGGCCCCGGGCACTACGCCCGGCTCTAGGGCGTGGCCGCACGGCTCTGCAACGCGGAGCCCGATCGCTGGCAAACACGCGGCCCAGCCATGCCCCCTCTATTATGTGAGCCTATGTCCACTTCACAAGACCGTAAGCACATGAAACGACTATGAAGTTCCATGATTATGGTAGCTAAAAAAGTTCTCAATTTGCTCATTAAACTCCTAAAACAGAATAGACCAAACAAAAAAAAAATACCAAATGCCAAACCAAATGAAACTGAAAAAAGTCAGTCTTGTCTTATTACTAACAGAAATAAAAGGGCGCTTTGGTCCATCACTACAAGAAGTGAGATAAACAAGCAACCCAACACAAGCTAGTATGCATCCTACTTATCCTAGTTGGCTGCTAGCTCTCTCTAATTGCAAGTGACAGAAAAAATATACGTAAAGCCAATCAAGGGCGTCATTGTGACCTTGTAACCCTTACAGGCCCTTAGGTAGGTGGTTTCAGTGGTTAATGAAAATATTGCCTTTTGTGTTAATGTTAGGTCACAAAGCATGCATGAAGATGACAAAGTGTCTTCAAGCATTGATGAAGAAGTAGGTTGAGGACAACTTGGCATGTGTGGCAGTGTATGGATTGGAGGATCAATTGTTAACGCTAGGCCATAATGTATGAATAATGAAGACATCCCCAAGAGTTGTTGATGAGATGACCGAAAGAACTCAATATTGAAGAAAGAGATCAATCAAGATGTCAAGTGAAGCAATTGTGGACTCAAGGTCAAGTGGATTGTGGAGGAGTTAAGTTTGCAATTGAAGACATTTTTAGAGAGTTAGGGTCGCCAAGAAGGGAATCCACTATTTGAGCGAGCAAAGATCGGCCATAATCCACTCAACCTTGAGTTATGTCTCGCATTACTTACTCTTCTAGTTTAAGTTTTAGTGCTAGTTTATGTGCAAGAACGACCTTGAGTGAAAACTAATATTGCACGCTAGAGTGTGCTTACTTATATGGCTTAGTTCTGCAACTAAGGACAATAGTTTAGTGTGTGCTTTGCTAAGGATATGTTTAGTGTGATGGCCCTTAGGAAATTGCTGTTAGTGTGAAAATTTATAGTCCCTGTGCCATGGGATGTGATAGTTCCGATAAGCTAAGGTTTGTCACAAATAAATTTTAGAGGCTATATAATTTAGGTAGGGAGTCCTTGGTTGATATCTCATTATCCGTCTCGTATAATAAGCATAATATGACCACAAACACATGACATAGTGTATTAACCTCCTTGTAGGTCCAAACTTGTATAAGCATCATGTGTCAGGTGCTACCATCTAGCTTTGTCTATGCACAACATTCCATCATCAATCCTTTGGCGGTAAAACATCAGTAATTGGCATGCTAGGTAGAGAGTGTGAGCACATATCACATCCGCATAAGGCTCGATGGCATCCTCCATGAAGGTCGTCATCGAACTTGATCCGAGCCAAGCTTTGCTCTCCGTGAGTCTAGACTTTGTTGCTAATGGGGCATGCAATCTTCCCCTTGCACCACCTTCTATAGGGCTAGTCCTTCCGTTTTGTAAAACCAGTACTTCATCTCCCACGGAAGATCAACCAACAAGACCTTGTCTAGGGAGAGTTAGGCGATATAGTTTGAAGATTGAGATTTTGTGCCCTTTTATAATCTTGACATGTTGGAACACTTGAGGCCTTGGTGGTCTTTTCAAGACATGTTGGAGTGGCAGTAACTTGGCGCATGGGGGATGAGACTCTTTCTTCCTTGATGGAGAAGGTCCATAGTGGATCGATGGCACCAAGGTGATTGCGAGAGTTGGGTGGTGCGGTGAGCCTCAATGGTTCATGGTGCTTGTCTTGGCTGTGGAAGTCTTTGTGACAATCTCAACATTATGTCTTAAGGATGGCTTGGTGATTAGGAGTGTACCTCCAATGTGGACTAGGTGTTGCGGTTTGCAGCCAATACCATGGGATATATCCGTTTCTCCAAGAGTTTGAGCTTCTCGACTTGCACTCACTGCATTTGAGTTTCCACATTGTGCTTGATTGTGTTGCATTTATCTTTCTTAGGTTACCATAGGCTAGTTGATAAGATTGAGTCTAGGTAGCAAAACTCTTTTGTGGGTTTTTTGATAGGTAGAGCCCGTAGAGCACACATGAAAATATAAGGTGCACATCATGCAACTATAGTTTATTATAGAGTTTTTAGAGTTGACCTAGAAATCCCTGGGTTTAATTTTAGTAAGATCCCTCTCGAGACTGGCATGTTGGACTCAAGATTCCTTTCAAACCTTGTCTTGAGATTCTTTTTTTTTTTTTTTTCAAAAAAAGGGTTTTTTCAATCATACCCCTCAATAAAATTGCATATTTATGCAATCAATGAGTCAAATAGTCAAAGTACATACCGTAACCCATTTAGTGCATGCAAGTTACATCAATATATAGGTACCTATTTTTAGAGGACGTTGGTTTTTTTTAGAAACTGGCATAGCAATATTCTTAGAGAAATTAAAGGTCATAATCTTGTTTAGAAGACTTTTCTCTTAAATAAGGCTTACATTGTTAGAGCTATAGCCCAAGGTAATTGTTTTTGTTCAAGTGAATTCAATGTATACCGTATACGTGGTGAATAAACTTGGTTAAGCTGAAATGCTCTATTTTCTAAAAAAGAAAACACATATGTAATTAGAATCCTTATGCACATATATCAGGACTTATTTGCTTTTTTTATGAAATAAGCAAAACCAGTTCAACATTGTTGTTTTGATAGAACTCTAATTTAAGACGCCAAGTGTTATGTGCATATTGCAAAATTCCATATATCGCCTTTGAGTGAGCGTGATAAAACAGTAGATATTGCAGTTTACAGTTAACAACAATTGCAGTTGATCTGTTTCAATCGAGCAAACCTGAAAAATGATTACAACCAATGGCCCAAAATTTCCCTCCAATTTGTGTTTGCCTGCCCCCTATCGTGATTTGTTTACACACAACAAATTATGAAGAAACAAACCCCTTATTTTTTCCACAATTAGCTAGCCTCTCGATGGTGTCTTGCACTATACTGATGATTACTAGTTATTGAGGCGAAAGTGATTCGACCACCCCCACTTATTACTGTTCTTGCTGCTGCTACTCTCTCCGTCCTTGCCGCCAGCCATCTGCCCGTCCTTCCCCATATAGCTGTTGATCGCTGCCGCGATCGCCACGGAGAACTTACTTGGGTCTGCCATGACGGCGCCGACATTGTCCGGCAATGTTGCCGTCTTCTTCTCGTCGCCGCCGGTGCTCCAAAACGGCCTCTTGCTCCCTGCTGGTGGCTGACCACCACTGATGCCCTGCGAAGGGTCCGATGGCCACGGGTACTTGCTGCTGAAATGTGGCGCCTGCTGAGTTAGCATGGACGACGAATGCCCGAACATGTTGAGATGCTGCAAACCACTGGCCTGGGGGCTGGGCATTGACGACGGTGGTGTGCTGAGCAGCGGCGAAGCGGCGGAGTGGTGGGAGGTGGAGTTGAGCAGGTACGGGGGACTGAGGTACGGGAGGCGCCGCCGAGCCGCCGCCGGCCTCGGAGATGGAGGAGGAGGAGCTCGTGCTGGAGAGTAGCATGAATGTGGCCGCGGCGGAGGTGGTGGAGGCCATGGCGGTGGCGCCGACGGGGAGCGGGTGGTTGTGCGTACCCTCGTACGTCGTCACCAGGATCGACATGTCCTCTAGGCACCGCTGCACCTGCAAATTGCGCACACCATCACGAATCAATCACTCACTCCATGCAGTGATGCACACGTACACGCAAAATTTCAAGCAGCCGACCGGTGCAGTGAAATTTACTGGCAGAGACGACTGCAATGCATACGCTGAAGTGGCAAGGCAAACATTTGGTTACCTGCTTGCGCACCGGGCAGCCCGGCGCGACGGTGCACCGGTAGTAGGCTCTCGGGCACGGGTTGCCCTTGGCGACTTTCTGCCCGTACTTTCTCCACTGGCACCCGTCGTTCATCTGCATGCATGTACACGAACGGGATCACTCGTCGTCATCAATTTGGCAGTGAAATCATATAGCAAAAACTCGATCAGTGGGATGCAGCGGCATGAGTGTCTTACAGTGGGGCCTTGGCATCGGACACGCACGGAAACCCTAGTTTTGCGGTTGGCCGGGTTGACGCTCTGGCTCGTGACCCCGGCCGAGGCAAGGTCGCCGGCGCCGCCCGGCGGCGCCCCGAGCTTGCTACTCTCCAGCAGCGCGTAGCCCTTCGATTTGCCGTCGGCGCTGGCCACGGAGGCGCCATCCAAGTCGTGCCCCACCGCTTCCAGCTTCTCATCCTCGTAGGACGATGCTCTCAGGCTCAGGGACAGCCCAAGATCCTCCTTGGCGTCGTCGTCGATGTCGTCGCTCCCCACAGACGGCCGCCGCCCTGCTTGCCGCTCCTTGCGCTTCGGCTCCGGGAAGCCGCCGCCAGTCCCGGCGGCGGGGGCGCCGAGGGAAAGGAACACCTCGGGCTCCTGCGCGCGCATCGAATTAGAAATTAAATCAAACCACGAATCAAATTGACATGGTAATTATGGTGTCACGTGGAAGAATTTTAAAAGCGGCACGAGATTAGCGCTTCTAGCTAGATGATGGAACATGGGGTAGAATCGTAGGCTACAATTGGATAACACCCTAGCTAGATACGATTAATCGATTAGAGTCGTAGGTTTAGCTACTACTCCGATCCTCTATTACCTTAGGCTCATCTGCCTGTTGCTGCTGATAGCAGGCTTCTATCTTCTTCTTCAGCTCGTAGTAGTCACGCATGGTCCGGTCGACGGCTCGCCGGAGCATCTGGTTCTCCTCCTTCATCTTCTCCATCTCCTCCTGCATCGCGCCCACCTGAAGACATATACACACGCATGCCATTATATTACAGGGTGGATTAAAAAAGATGAACACTACTTAGCTGCAAATTAAGCTTAATTAGCAACACTAGCACCACCGAAAAATATAACTACTATAGCTAGCACTAGCATAACCCTTGCAGATTAATTGTAAGCTAGTATGTGCTTATAGTTACCTCCTCTTGCACCATGGTGGTGTAGCTGTCGTCCCCGTCGTCGCCGTTGCCGGCGGCCTCTACCACGTCCTTGTCTTGCGCACGAGTTTCGCCGCCATCGCTCTCATCACCCCCGTGGGCGTTCGCTGCCGATTGCTTGTCGTCCTCCATCTCCTCTCCTTGTTGAGTCCTATATTTGATCTCCTTGGTGTCGTCTCTTCCTTGGTCTACAACCACTTCAACTACCACCTTCTCCTCGCCTGTTTCCTCTTTGTTGGGTGCCTCTCCTTGCTCCTTGAACTGTTCTTCTTTCTTGTCGACCTCTCCATCATCCTTGTTCCGGCGGCGATCGCCTTTGCCGCCGCCGCCGTGGTCTTCATCACTCCTCTCCGCCTCTAGGGACAGATCTATCGCGGCCCTCTTCTTCTTGGATGACATGCTCTTGACCTCTATCTAGTTAGCTTGTGTACCTTTGTCTCTCTGCAGTCTGTACAGCTAATAAAGAGGGAACGGTCTTAAATCCCAATGCTGCTTCTCCCGAGGCATCTAAGTCAATGTCCGGGTGTCTAAGACGTATTAAAGAGGCAATGAGACGGGGAGACTCCTCTCTTATCAATCCTATTATCTCATGTCATTTCCTATTCAACAAATTCGGTACATGCATGGCTGCATACACAACCTACCTAGCAATATTTATCTATTTGGGGGCACACATGTCAGAGACATAGAGGGTACCTGGTTTTCACAAGTCAATGAGACGATGTATGAGCAATGGCGATAGACGATTAATTTGAAGGGTATGTAGCGCACGGTGGTGTTGTGATCCAAATGACAAGGATACCCAGTCAAGTGGGGTGCTCCGTCATGTGATGCGAGGAGCGCTTCCAACGCCAAGGATTGGTATTGTATGGAGCCCAGGTCAACTCTTTGGAATTTCACTGGTCAGGGCTGACGTTGCTATCATCACACCCACCTTAATTTCCCCCATTGATCTTAGGAAAGGACAGATCAAATTGTTTGCTAGTAGTATATGTAGCACAAATTCTATGAAAAAAGCAAGCCACATCCACATATGTCAACTTTCAATGTTGTAGTATATAAGAGAACGAACTGCTATATTCGAACTATTGACTTACCATAATGTCACAATAGTTTAGTAGCCCAGTGGTTCATACAATGTTGTTAATGATTTGATGGAGAAGATATATAGCTGTAGAGACTTCATCAACAGGACAAAGAAATGCAACATGCGTGCATTTGATGAAAATAGTAGCTTGGATGCCTTCTGTCTTCTGAAATAAGAAAATATTGTGATTGCAGGCCTTCTGTATTAAGAAATGCCCACAACTGTGTTGCGTCTATGTAAACCTAGCAAAGTCCACAAATGATGGTTTAGAGAAAAGAAAATTAGCTAATTAAAGGCGTGGCCATTTTGTTTTCCTAAGGCTTTGTGATCCACAGATTTTTATACTCTTGCTTCGATGTCTCTGCTACTCAGACCTCTGCAATGTGTTGACCCATGGCATGCCATCGTCTGCATCCTAATAATGCAGTAGCCATTTCAGTGTGTCTCCTTCTAATCTCCGGTACCAACTGAACAACACAAGGCAGGCAAGTTGGGGCCGTACATACAGAATCTTGAGTCAACTTGCCTGGGCCACACAGAATTTCAAGGGTGTTTTTTGTGCACTAGTTTTATGCTGAACTACTCTTCCGTAATATACTACACCTTCGATCTGATCATGTTTCTGTTTTCTTTTATCTCTTTACTTTATATATGCTTCCTCATGATGATTCAGGTCAACTGGTTGTTGGAACCAAAAACTGGCTAACCCTTTGTTCCTTGTGGACCTTGGACTTGGAATAGATCTCAAGGCTGTTGTATTGCTAGCCTCAAGAAGCATAAATATATTACTCATGTAGTCTTGTATAGATAATCACGCAGCTAATTAGGATAAAAGCTTACTGCGACATCACTGACTTGTACAAATATATAAACTTTAGTTTTTTTAACTAGATAGGAAAAAAAACGCCGGCTCTTCAGCAGAGGAGAAGCCCTGTACGAAATCATCAAAGCTTCGAGATCGAGCTATTGCAGGATATTTCAAAAAAATATATATGTGGAGCATTGTCTGCTTGGATTCTTTTCCTTTTAAGTTGAAGTAATTGCGCACATGGTTCATATGTTTTCATAGTGCGTCATCTTATTTGAAATTTTAGATGTATGGTAGTTCAAAGATAGAAAAGTTTGACTTATAGCATAGCAAAGTGAACTAGAGTATGTACATCCATACGCTTAGTTAATTATTTCAACATTTTTTTTTGTTTGGAAAATTATAATTCTTCATAATTTTGTGAACTACTGCAGAAAAGCTTTCTGAAAGACGGTTATAATTGGTTTTTAGAGACGGCAGCATCACCCACCTCTACGTGTGTGTCTTCAAAAACCAATAATTTATAGAGACGGTTGTCTAATGGTATATCTAGAAATGGATTTATAAAGGCCGACCAAAACCAGCTACCCATAAAAATCTATTTGTACAGACAAACCGAAATTCAGATGCCTCTAGAAAACCATTTCACAGAATTTGAATATCAAGCCAAAAAATAATGAATTTTTAACTCACCAAGAAGCCCACCAAGTAGAACTCATGGATTTTTGTGCGAAATAAGTGTGTGCGCGTACATGGGGAGGATCGAACTCAAACTGTATTCACTTAACCGAATATTGTAATGATGAATATTTTAAATCTTGAATCTCTAAGTGAACTGAAATGAAGAAGTTAAGCTAAAAACTTTTAGATCTCCCCGAGTAAACAATTTCGATCTAGGTAAATTCTCTGTCCAAGGTCATTTTAGAAATAAAAAACCAAATTTGGAAACAAAAACAAATTTTTTTTAGGCCTAAATAATTTCAAATAAAAATGTTGTTCAACTACTAATATATTTTTTTTCATCCGACTTGATTTAAAAAATGTTATAAATTGCACTATATATGTTCCACGTATTTTTAAAGGTAGGACAAATTGCCATACACTTTAATATAAACTTTGATATAAAGTCATCTGGAAAAAAATTATGAATTTACTGTCTTACAAATATTTATAGCAGTGAAATTGTCAAACATCTCTTAAAATATATACTTTTAGCGTTGTTAGGGTCTAAAATAGGTACATTTAAAGAGGTGGTTGAGCTTTTACTGGCCGCCACTAAAATTGATTTTTTTTTTAAAAAACATGTTTGTATCATATGATGTATGATTCATAATTACTCCAACATAGAAGTCCACATGCACACACAAAAAAAAAAATAGACGATTGTTGACAAAGCCATATCTAAACTTAAAAAGAGGTGTCTTCAAAAAATAAAAATAATTTCTATAGAAACCTCGTGTTTACCTTGTACATATGATTATGACATGCTCGTGCTTTGTTACGTTTTATCTTTGGGCCTTTTTTTATCGTAACACGGATGGGGACTTGTCGTCGATGTCTTAACCATTTTTCCATTTTTTCGGGGATCGCGGTGGGGCGCGACACGACGACCTCTGCTCGTTAAAACCATAGCTACACAGCTAGTGTGTCGGCCGTGGCATCTTTGCTTGGAATTTTCCATGGGACATTTCACGTGGCCGTCTTGTGGCAAGCCGGATTCTGGATCGATCGTCGATCTGTACGTATTAATCAGTGCCATCAATTTTTCCAGTTCATTAAAAATAATCAACCTGTTTTTTTCTTCTTACGAGTATAGCCCAGCCTGCAGTTTTTTTTGATGGAAAGCCCAGCCTGCAGTTAGGTTCATTCGAATTTAAATTTTCAACCTGATTCGGATGGATATATACTCTCATATAAGTCTGTCTACGGCGTGATGTCATCTGTAATGACTTTATGAATCCTCAACTACTGGCTTACTATATGTCTTTTAATATAAAATATTTATATTTATATATATATATATATATTCGTATATATATATATATATATATATATATATTTATATATATTTATATATTTATTCATATTTTTGATATATAGATGAGGATGCGTACGTGGTAAAATATTCCAGCAGTCTGCTGGAACATTAACCTTCCGCCGCCGTTTGCTGGTTTTAATTTGTCGAGTTGTTGATGGATGGTTCCACACGAGAGACCCGTGCTGGATCGCGAAATTTGCCACGAGGAGGAATTAGGATCGATACTTGACTCTGACCATTTCCGATCTATATCCTTGGTTCTGAATTTCCACGGAGAGATAATAAGGAGTAATAATCTTCAGCGTATATAGCGTTAAGTTAACTGTCATGATGGTGGGCGCCTACAAATAAATGACAAATGCCAAGTCACACACGTTTCTAGATCCGTGTCAAGCCTGCACGTCGTCGTAACTTAGCTAGGTTTACGATCACACTAGCTGCTAAGCTAGTAGTAGCAGTGATAATGTATGTATGTATGTATGTATGTAAAACGTATGTATACACTGAAAAACGTAATCACCCCTAACTCGACACGTTCCATCCCTCCCACTGTTCCATCCATGGATCTTGACATGGGCAAAGGATCAGTAGTAGGAGTAGAATGGAGCATGCACGGCACCCAATGCGTGCGTAGTAGTGTAAACAAAACAAGGTTCAACTTGAACTCTGCTGGATCAAGTGCCCGCCCGACCTGCCGCCGCTGCTGCTGTGCCGCCCATGGGGGGGGCCATGGCCATGGCTCTCTTCAAGGTCGTCGCCGAATACTCTATGCAGCAGCAGCCCTCACGAACGCTCACGTGCAGAGCGGAGAGTTCTCCGCATCTCTCTCTCTTTCTCCGATCCATCGCTGCTGCTACCGCTGCATAGGCAACAGCCCCTTAGACTCGGCAGCATGGAACGTGTACGGCTCGTCATTGGCCGCGGCGGCGCCCTCGAACGAATTATTTTTTTTTAAAAAAAAAGAATTAAAACTTGTGCTTCTATGGATGAAATAAAATAAAAAAAACCCTTGATCCTCCAGCCTGCATGCTGCATCCGTCGGGTTTCTCCGTCTTAATCGCAAGTGGGCCTTGTGAAAAAATCGATGGAGATGATGACTGATGAGCAGACCGGGAGATGCAGCATCTGTAGACGTGCGAGGTAAACGTACAGCAGGTCCGGCAGGCTCGATCCGATCGAGGCGAGCATCGAGCCGGGTGGGTTTGACCCTTGTTTAGCCTACAACACATTAGTTAACTTAACCCCCATCCAAGACTCCAAGAGGCACACACACACTAGCAGACTAGCTAGACACTGGCCGACGATGCTTTACGAAGAACATCGCCAGGCATGTGCGACCGTCCACCTCGTAGCGATGCTTGCTCTTGCCTACGGATTTGTTCGTTAATTTGCACCCCAATCCAAAGGATGGAGGGGGACCCTGCGGGCGGGGGAATGGGGAATGGCCGGCACCAAGGTGCAGCGCGACTCCTGAGGAATGATCATCCCTCACTGACTGGCCGGTCGATCACTCGTGCGGTCGTGCCTGATCGACCTGGGCGTAACAACTTGCATTGCTATCTCAAATCTCTAGTAGCTAGCTAGCTAGCTAGGCGGCCGCTAGGATAGCAACCCCCTGGCCTCTTGCGTGCACTCCGTTTCAGTAGCGTGCCACACTGCCACTTCCCATCTGCCATGCCAACCATGGTTGGTTTGGCGTCTCAGAATGAGAGGAGCGTGGGCCCTGGATGGCGCAACAGGACAATCAGGACGCGTTGCATATCGATCAGAATGAAAAGGACGGAGTATATGACAGCCTACTCGATCTGCAGACGCGTTGCTGAAACCGATGGCCTAGCTGTCATGTAATTTCACGCGGCATGTCGTTCTTTTTTTTTTTTTTCTTAAAAAAAAGATCCATATGCGTATATATATCTGATAGCCTATTTACATGCAGCAGAAACATCATCATAGCCAATCTTACAGACCGTTAACCTGGAAAAAGAAACGCATCTAAAATTTACTACATGTCACATCAAGACACCTGCACAGGGTAATCATAAAAGGTTCAGGCCATCGTTCTTTTCCTGTCTCAATCCTATCGTTTATTTGTGTCCAAATAGCCAGCAGATAATCAATATCGTTCTTGTCAAAAAAAAATCAATATCGACTATTGAGGGTGTCAGTGTGCCGGGGTTGATTTATCTTGCCTCGCATCATCACCATGTGTGAGCTAGCCGGAAACGAGAGATCGTAATTCCATTGGAGCTACTTCACTTCGATCCGTAAATTAAACTCATGTCCAAGATCGCCGGCTCAGCATCCTTCTCTACCCACACATCCAAACGGAACCTGTCGGATATCAACAACAACCACACTGCTGCTGCTGCTGCTGGCTGCTCCGCTCATCACAAGTTCAGAACTGGCTGTCGCGAGCGAGCACGGAGAACAGGAAAGATTCGACGAAGGTTAATGGGCCGGCGTGGCGGGGCCACTCTACGGCCCTGTACGGGCCCAGTACGACCTAGGCGTCCTCATGAGCGGAAACGGGCCTGCGATGTG
>JADLZL010004472.1:0-11199 GCA_015844335.1 Chrysopogon serrulatus | reverse complement strand
GTGGCGTGCCGCTCGAGAATTTTTTTTTATTTTTAACCGAATTTTCGAAGAAATTTTAAAAAAACCGGGTTCACAAAGTATTTTTTATGTCTAACCACTTTTTGCGTAGCCATTGGCGGGAGGCGCTGCAAACTACAGAGACAGCGCCATGCATGGGGGGGCGCGGTCCCCCGCCAAATACGCGGCGGGACGGCGGCCGACGTGGGCGTGGCCCAGCGTGGCTCGGGGCAGCGCCGCCATGCATGGCGCTGTCCCCGGTGGCAGGCGGGATGTGGCGGACCGCGCCACTAGTTGTTAATGGCGCCGCCCTTTACCCGATCCCTCGGCGTTTTTCCACCGGTCGGCCGGATTCGAGTGGGGGCGCCGGTTTTGTGTCCCCCAAATGGCGGCGACGCAGAGGCGGCGGCAGTGGAGGAGCTCCTCCCTCCTCCAAGCAAGAGGGTCTCCCCCCACCTTCGTCAGGCCTCCTCTACTTGAAAGGTTTGCATTCTTGCCTATTTTTTCCTCTCTCTTGATTCTCTAGTTTGTATTTGTGCCTCCGTTTGTTCCATTTGTAGTTGCTCCATTGGTACTAGTTGTGATATATTCGGTTTATTTGGTAGATGGGAGAATGGTATCGAGAAGAGGTTTGGCGGAAGCGGGGTCGCACTAAAGGTTTTTACCCCGATGTGTCTAGCAAGGATGCCCCCAAAGGCACCGGAGCTCCCTATCCCTATCCGTGGATTGTGGGCGTGAGGCTTAACGTGTCCCAATCTAGACACCCGCACACGGTGCCCGTTGCTTCTACGTATGCGATGGTTGTGGCGTAAGTATTTGTTTACATTGCTTTCCATTTTTATTAATTAGACAAACCACTAATGATGTGTTGATAAATTGATATGTAGGATTTGAGGTGTTACTTCTTTCAGTGGATCGATGGTCCAGACAAGTTTGATCCAAGATTTCTTCTTTTTAACCACTGGGAGTATCATCACCCCCGTGAGACCTTCCAGCGTTGGGTGGCACCTCCCCCGGACCCTCCGCCGATGACCGAAGATGAGAAGTATTTTCACACAGTTAGACGATTGGAGTCCCCACCTCGCTGTCATTGTGGAGATCGAGCTGTAATTGATCCGGAGACCCAATTAGAGTTTGTTTGTCCAAACTTGCCACCAGTAAGTACTAAGTGTTTCTCGTTAATTATTTCGTATCTTGGACCACGTACTAATTGAACCTCTTGTAGCGGGCCGTTTTTCGGAAGTGTCGTTTCAAAGAGTTTCTATATGGCCCGAAGCCCCAATGGCCTACGGTTGAGAAGAAAAAGATCATGGAGCGAAGGGAGAGGGTCATCATTGAAGATCCTCCTATTCTATGCAAATGTGGGGTGAAAGCGCACTACGGCCTAGTTCCATCGGAGTTTGGAATCGGATATTGGTGCGGCCACATGATTGACTATGATGAGGTTTGTCAAATAATTAGATTTGCCATGCACGCAACTTGCATCTTCCGCTCACTCATTTTGAACTGTTTGATTCTTACAGAGCACCAGGAAATGCAATTGGGAGGCTTTTGAAGGCAAAGCAGAGTTCTTGGATACAATAGCGGCAAAGAAAGTCATGGGGAGGAAGATAGGCTGTGGTTCGCAGCTATTGGATGACTACTTTGATGAGCGTAGACGAAAAATGCGTAAACTTGCTAGAGAAACTGGTGTGATGAGTCGGGAGAAACTGGAGTGGGATCAACTTAATGCAGAGAGAAAGAAGAGGAATGAGGAAGAAGCTAGGCTTGCGGCTGCTCGAGCTGAGGAGAAGCATATAGACGACCTTGTTGCTGGATTGTGTGGCAGTGAGTGCTACACAGATAGAAAATAGATACTCCAGTTTTTGAATTGATCTTTACAAGTAAACTGATTTAATTATTTGTATGTAGGGATTGGTTGCTCCGGTGAATATACCGCGGACGTGGCCCGTTCTATGTATCTACGGTGGTGGCGAGCATGTGGAGAGGCAGCCGGCAGAGGCGTCAGGAGATGCAGAAGAAGATGATGACACGGCAAGATTGAGCGAGCTCATTGCTCTTGCGGAGGCCGGATTGGAGGAAGAGGATGATGACACTTCAAGATTGAGCGAGCTCATTGCTCTAGCGGAGAGAGACTTGGCCACGGAGGCAGAAGATGACGCCTTCATGTCTCAGGCCGCCGATGAAGTGGAGGCCGCTTACTCAAAAAAAAGCAGCTTCGAGGCTACAATAGCGCAGAGTAGTCGCAAAGAAGGAGGTTGTCATTGAGGAGTGGGACTGAGGATGAGCTTACTGATGTTGGCACTCAGTAGATTGCTCAATTAGAATTTGTGACAGCACGACTTCGTACTTTATTGTATTTGCATGATTGTGGTTGAACTTACCACGGAAAACAATGTTGTTGAAGTTACTAATGTCCTAAATTTTCGATGATGTCCGATTAGTTATTTATAACATGGTCAATAGTCGAGATTCTATTTGCCCCCGGACGGACGTGTAGCAGACTGATCGCCGCCACGCCCCCCGCCATGGCGCGGTAGGAAAGCGCCCCCAGTGACGGGCGCGTCCCCCAGGGACAAACGCCCCAATGGCCGGCGCTGTCCCTCGAAGGACAGCCCCAGGGCGCGCTTGGTCACTTGCCACACACACATACCAAGATTTGCCAATAAGAAAGATCAGGGCTTCGTAATCCGCCACCAGTTACTTTTGTTTCCTGGAAATGTGTTTACAGCCTTCGATACAATAATTAACGATTCTATTTGAGAATTTCGAAAAATTTGGCAAATACTTCATCAATTGAACACATAATAGTTGGGGAAAAGTGCGAGTAATAGAGGTACATGACATAATTATTACAAAGTCGCTAGAACACATGCGAAACATAACAAAGCTACACCTAACTAGTTGGGGCTACATCTAACTAGTTGGGGGTGTAGGGGTCACGTGGGCGTCTCCGGCGCTTCGGATTTGATAGGTTCATGTTGGGGAGTGAACGCGACATCGGTCTTGGTCGCTTTGTCGATGGCCCCCTAGCGTCGTGGCTTGCCCCGAATGTTGCCCTGCACGTTTTCGGAAGTCCATGTTAGTACAACAAATTACTTGAGAAGTAAGGAATGCTGTTATGGTAAGTTGTTATGGTACCTCAAAGTCCTCCTGAGTAGGTACTGGTGCTCCGGCCAGCTGAGACGTCCCGATAACTTCCTGAGGCCAACTGTCCCATGCTGAGCTGCTGCCCTGGTGGTCGCCCCAAGCGATCAGGGTACTGGGGGCACGTGGCAGTCCCAATCAGTGCTGCCTCTTTGGTTATCCATGTACCCCTCCTCCTCCTCGTCCTCCTCCTCCTCCTCCTCCTGGTCAAAGTGGTGCAAGCCACTCGAACCCTACACACTTGCTATGTTAGTAACAAGTGCAAAGTAATATTATAGATATGTTTCATACAATCCATTACCACTCACCTCCGTCCCAAGTGACCGCCCATGGTGTAGTCAAAGAAGTCGTCTTCGAAAATTCTTCCCCTCCTTGATGGAAGTGCGCCTGTGGACCCGAAGGCTCACCCATGTCGGATCGGCGAGCCCCCCGGTGTGCGCAGAGGCGTGGAACCCAAGGGTGTTGGCCGCCTCATAGGCTACGGCGTCTCCGCCGGCACCCATGGGGTGTCGACGCAACCTAGCTTCATAGCAAGCTTCCTGCATCCCTTCTGAAGTTGCTGCAAATTGATAGAAACATAACAAAGTATTGAGTAAGGGTCATTGCGCAATTAGATTATGAAAATCATTAAGTTCTTTGTGCACTCCACCTTCACAAATCGGGACCCGATGACTTCGAGGCTCGTGACGGTATGTATTTAGCATTTCAGCAGCCGCCGAATTTGAATACCGCGTGAGCTGCTCCGCCTGCACAAATAGAATGAGTATTGTTCGGATATAGAAAAAACAAGTAAACAAATGTAATTAAAGAACAATACCACATAGATTTCCTTGCTAGCTCTCTCGGGCTGAGTAGTGACCCTAGTTGCGACGTCGTACTCGTCCACCACGCCGCCGTCGTCCGATTCTTCCTCAATCGGTTGTTTTGTGTAGGCGCGGTAGATGTGGACACGAACGGACCTATGCAACCACCGGAGGTAAAGCGGTAGTCGATGGGTCGTGGTCTTCCCCAACATCGATCCTCCTCTCGCCGACGGTTCTCCCAGTTTGCACATGGGCATGATGCTTTTGCCCTCCAATCCATTGGATTCTTGTTCCTCTTTTTCCGATCACACCTGCCATCGTCATTGAAGTTAGTACGGAAATGAATAACATTGCTGGAAATGTATATTGTTTAAGCTTCGTTGATGTACTCATGCAAGTCGTTGTTTGTGCTGTACAGTGGCGGTGGGTGGCCTTGCTTCTTGCCGAACTGCCTGTTCGCACGGTACGGATAGTGCATCTCGACGACGTGAAAGAAGATAAGAGGACCCACGTAACGCCAGCCCTCCCCCGCGCCTACGCACACCGCATCAATCCTCGGTCCACCCGCCATGGTCGCCAAGTGACACCGCAAAGGTACACAACATTGTTGGTACAACGTTTGCACAAAGCTATAACCCCGAAAATGTGAAAGTTGCTCACCCGGTGCTGGCCGATTACATCTAGCCGGGTCGAGTGTATTCCTTTGTACCAAGCATGCACCTCCCGCTGACTACCTCTCGCCTCGACTCCACAAGAACAAAGCCGTCGGGCCGCACATCGTCGTGATCCCATTGCCGCATGCAAACAAAGTTAGACGGGTACCATTGTATGCATCATCGATCAAATAATGTGGTATGCAAATATTTACCTGAGCGTGGAGGATTACGGGCCGGCCCAACAGGAGCCTCTCCCAAGCCCAAGTCTGCAGGAGGTACAAGGAGCCCCCAATGTTGGACGAAGAGGACGACCATTGGAGGCGAGACAAAGTCGTCTCAGACAACCAAAGCGAGAACAAAGCAGAGCCCCAATCAGATTGCGCTATGTTCTCCCATGGCTCTCTCGACTATCGGCACAAGGCTCCACGAAATAGTGTTGCCCGACGCTGCCCCGGGTAGAAGGAAACCTCCGATGAAGTGCCAAAGCCATACTCTAGCAAACCTCTCAACCATCGCGGCATTTGCATCCGGTGGGCAAAACTCGAAGTGTTCCCCGATCCAGAGACCTCTACACCGAGACGTTTTCCTCGAAATTCGAACATGAAACAGGCATTAGTTTCGTTTACTAATACATTTACAAAGCAGAATTGAATATGTAGAAATCCGCATTAAATAATTACCTGTTGCGCTTCTGCTCCTCCAAGTCCGGCGGAATCCCACACAACGCCTCCACCTGCTCCACCCACCGATCTGAGTCGGTGCTACCTGTCACTGGAGCCCCCTGTAACCGTAGACCGTAGATGTATGCGACATCCTCCGAGTCACGGTCATCTCACCACACCTGCAAGTGGAAAGTGTGCGTCTCCCCGGGCGCCCGCCGGTCCACAAGCGCCCGTAATCGCACACGGTCTAGCTGAGGTAGCCCGCCGGTCACGGACCGTGCCAACACAAGGAACCCAAAGACGGGCGGATGTAATGCTGCATCGCTCGTCCCAAGCGTGCGCCAAGTGTGTGCGCATCCGCAGAGGCTCCAGAGCTCGGGGGGGGTTGAAGTCCGAGAGCAAGTGGGCTCGGTGCTTCATCGATCCGAGGGTCCAACAAAGCGTAAGCTGGAGCCTCGCGCCATCCCGCAACATTTAAAGGAAACAATTAGCAAAAAGTAATAAAAAACATTACAATTGACATACATACAAAATGTACAATGGACAAATGTAAATTTGTAAATGTAGCACGATTTGTATGATAATAGAAATGGCATATAACGATACGCTTTTACATGTACTTTACCTCGAGTATTAGGGTTATTACGGTCTTGCCGTCCTATGGAATCGAGTTGTGACCTGGTTCATGGCGGACTCTACGAGATTTTTAGTACTAGTTTGGTCAAAGTCCCCCCCCACCATACATGTCACTACCATAGCCTCTCATAGCGTCCATATCTCCCCTCAATCGTTTTCTCTTCCGCCTACCCTTTCCTAACTTTTTCAAGTCAGGATCTGGAGCGTAGTCGCGACCACGGTAAGTAGGCCATTGTGTAGGGTCCATATAGGGCTCGAAGCTGCTTTGCCATATGCTGATAGTATTGTGCCGAATGTAGTATGGGGACATATAGGGGGGAATTTTGTACTCATAACCACGCACCCTGCAGGCCGCTATCATATGGGAGCATGGAGCATGCATAATTTGAGGAACATTACAGCTGCACTCCACTTTTTCTAGATCAACTCGATGGTTGCGCCCACCGTAACGTTCTCCACCCAAACTCGTGCCGCCAAGTCCCCGGACATTGTAAATCTGCCTGCTTGGTCCGAATGCCTCTACGCAATGCTGCTTTGCCCATTTCTCAGCATCAGCCAAGTGCTCAGCCCCTGCTTTCCCCCATTCTCCCTTCTCCTTAAGACTTTCCTGCGCAATTTCCCACCTGTTCACAAAGTATGAATTGCACTTATGAAACGAGAACTCAACAATTCCTGACACAGGCAAAGCTCTAACTCCGGCAAAAACACGGTTGAAGGACTCCGAAGAGTTTGTGGTCATGATACCGTATCGAAACCCACTCTCATCATATGCTAATGCCCACTTATCCTTCTCATCCATCTGCTGCTCCAACCATGCCTTCCCTTCTCTGTTTAGCATGGTCCCTAGCTCTTTCAATGTCTCATCGAATTCATACTTCGTACGTACACAACATAGCGCTTTTACCTTATCTGAAACCTCCTTTTTTCTCTGACGCCGCCAGAAGTTGGCAGCAAAATGTCGCATGCACCATCTGTGCACTAGTCGAGGGTACCCATCAATATGCTCTTCAGCAAAGATTCAGCAGCCTACATGGCGGTCGATATCAAACAAATTTGCCGAGTACTTCCCAATACATGGACCCGTAGAAGCCGCATAAACCATGACCAGAATCAATGTTCTCCCCTCGCCTAAAGCAAAAAGCCAAGGGTACAACTGGTTTTTTACGGATCAACAAATGCTGCCATCATAAGGACTCCTCGATACTTCCCAAATAAGAAGGTTCCATCCACTAGCACAACCGACGACGTAATCCGAAAAGCATGTTCGGTTTGCCGAAAGGACCAAAATACCCGCCCGAGGATATGTTTCACGGCTCCGGTGAGAGGGTTGCAAAAGTACCTCCCATCATGGTCTATAAACCACTTCATTCCGTGGTTGTAGTAGGTCATGGCACATAATATCCTAGGAACATGATTGTACGCCTCCTTCCAAATCACCCCAACGAATAGCTAAGGCAATGCTTAGCTCTCCATGCCTTACCATACTTCACCTCATAACTAGTGAATCCATAGATGGAACGGATCAATGAAGACACCGACACATCACCGTTATCATCAACCAAACCCAAAATGCGACGGGCAAGGTAACGTGCAAAGGAGTCGGATGGTATTCCTTGCCTTTATTTGAAAGACAAGTGTGGGGCTGCACAACTTTGGTTATCTTCCACTTGCCATCACTCCCTCTTTTCCTAACATTAAGCCTCCGAGAGACAACCAAATTTGCATATGACATTGTACCTCACCGCCTATCCTAATGCGTGACGGTGTATGGCCTATGGTGATACACATAAATCCCAAGAAAAAGCTTGACATCCTCAATAATACGTTGAACATCATACCCTTGCTCAAGATTGCACTATCCTCATGATCATAGAGCGACTCACGACACATCTGCAACCCCGTGTCGCATACTGCCATGTGCGACGTGCTTACATCTCTATAGTTAGGAACACCCCGAAATGAAACGTTCACTGAACTAAGCTGCCTAAGCTCCGTGGGTCGTACGCGGCTCGGGGAAACAAACCTCCGTGCTTCCTCGACCGTCTTCCCCACCGATCATAAGGTGTTTCCACATCGGCAAATCATGTATAAGTCCGCCTGCACCATCGCCCTATCATGTGGAACCGACAAAGACTTGGCACGTAAGGGGTGCAAAAGCATGCGGCCGAACTAGCCGCAAATGACGTTCCGGGCACATGACTCAGTATCGCACCTTGCAACGTTGCATTCAAACCATCAAACCCTTGTTCCTCCTCATCGTAAACCATCCGAATCACTACTATCATCATCATCATCATCGTCATCATAATCATCATCACCATCAGCAGCACCGTAATATGTTTCCTCTGCTACCTGCTCCGCATCCCTCTCCTCCAATTCATCCACATCAAAGTCATTACTTATGCATCCTACATCATGGGTACCAAATGGTGCTTTGATGTGGCACTTCTGCGCGAGACGTGAGCATCCACATCCATATTGGCGGTGATGAAGCTTCATCAACATCATCATCTTCATCTTCCTCATTTCCATACTCATTTTCTTCTTGCTTTCTAAAGCCACCATCCACCACAACCTCCGCTGTTGCAACGTTTGAGGCTGCAACCAACTTTACATAGCGCTCCCAATCCTTGGCCTTACGCAACGGGAAAATCAGGAAATGTGCCCTATTCCTCCCGCTGTCATACCTCCCCTTCAATGAAAATACACCATCGAACTTCTCCCTCACACGCACAAGTAGGTCACTAAAACTGGGGGGTTCATCCCACACCTCCATCTCTTCTTCCATATCCTCAAACTCACCATCTTGCTTTCTAATTGTGCCACCATACAACAACCGAACTACACAATCCATCTACACAAATCATCAAGAGTAATTTGTGAGCTTCTAAAACAATACTTCACCGTCCAGAAACAATAGTCACCAAAATAACTCATATTTCACACTTCCTGTGAACTTGTCATTTGGTTAAATTAACTACCTATCAATATAAATAATAAAATAAATAAACTAACGTATAAATATATATAATTATACCAAATTATACGAAATATTATATCCAATTTTATAACAAATTATCCTTCCTATAGCACTACAAATGCACGAGCTAAAACCTAACGATAGGGACTAGAAATCACCTTCTTGCGGCTCGGCGTGGGGCGGCTTGAAACGGCTGGGAAGGACCGGCCTCCGACAAAAGGGGCAGCACGAGGTGCGGCACGGCCTCCTAACCGACACCACCAGCCATGGCGCGCAGCGGGAACGGAGGGAAGGAGCGAGGCCGCAACGGACGGCGGCCGGGAGCACGGGAACGCAGTAAAGCGAAGGGGCGGCGGCCGGCGGCTTGAAGACGATAACGGCGGCCGGCGCTCCCTCCCTTGGCCCTGGGCCGCCTCCGCGCCCAGCGAGCGCTGCCGCTGCTCGGGCCTCGCCGGGCGGCGGTCGCCCTTCCCGGCGGGCGGCCAGCGCCCTCACCGGCGGCGGCGGCTCCCGGGCGCCGAGCCGGAGGGAGCGACGGCGAAGCCGGGAGGGACCCAGCGCTGCTCGCTCGGGAGGCGGCCGGGACGGAGGTCCGGGCGAGGGAGGGAGGGAGCGACGCGACGAGGCCGGACGCGGCAGCGGGCGGCGAGACGGCGCCGGGCGGCATACGGCGGCCGAGAAAAACGGGCGAAGCGAGGAGGCGAGACGCTCGATCCCGATCCGATCGGGGTAAAGCGAGGACAGCGCCACGATATCGGGCGCGGTCGACCACGTCGGCGTGCGCTGGGACCGCGCCATGAATGCCGGGCGCTGTCCCCCCGGTCCCACGCCAACGCCACTTCGGGCGATCAAGTCCGGCGCGCACGCTGGCGGGGGCAACCGCGCCCCATGCATGGCGCTGTCCCATCTTTTGCGGCGCCTACAACAGTGGCGCTGCAAAAGTGGTTAGACATAAAAATATTTTGCAAAACCAGTTTTTTTTAAAATTTCTTCGAAAATTCGGTTAAAAATAAAAAAAAATTCCCGCTCGACGGATCCGGCAGAGCTTTGACGGGGAGGCTTGCCTTGCCGTTAACTTGAGACGGCGGTTTTGATTTTATTTTTTTTTTTTAGAGAGGAGACTAGGAGTCAGGCTATCCGCACTCGTCATCCTCTATACGCATCCTTTAAAAAGGAATCTTCGTCCCCGATCATCGTGATTCCATTCTCTATACCAATTTCTCTCGCACCCATCTATACTCTACATCATCCTTTATCCCAACGCTGGTCCCATACGTCGAGCCTCACCTCATCCACCTCCTTGTTTATCCACCCACCCCTCCAAGCTGCGTCCCGGCGTCGCTCCTCCTCCACAACGCCGGCCGCTTCTCCTCTCCAGCGCCAAAGGGAAGCGCTCAGCCGGTGGCGTAGCCGCAGGCCGGCTCAGGCGGCGGCCTTGCAGGCGAGGGCGCGGCGCCGACCAACGCAGCGAGGCGGCTGCCCGGCGGCACGGCCAGGCGAGGCGCTCGGCTCACCACCGTGGCGAGGCGAAGTGCGGAGGCGGCGAGGGAAGCGCGCGCCCTGCGCGGCAGGGAGTCTTGGAGCGCGAGGAGCACCGTGCGAGCAGCGGCAGCGCGTGACGAGCGTCGCCGCTCTCTTAGTCCCCATCGCGGTGGAGGCCCTGCCCGGGCCTTGAGGCGAGGGCAGGCGAGGCGCGGCAGCGGCCTCGAGCGCGCCTGGCGCAGCGCGAGCGTCGCGGCATGATGGAGAGCAAGCTTCAGCGGCTAGGCGCCGCGGTAGCGCCCCGCCGCAGCGGCAGCGGCCACCGAGGCTTCAGCCTTGGCCGGTGCGAGCCGCCCGGCGGTCTTTGCTGCGAAAGCCGGGCCTGACTTCCGGCGCTTGGCGCCCGCGCCGTCGCAGCGGCGGCTCGCGGCCCCTGCCCTCTCCCGCCGGCGCGGCCGATCGGCGCCACTCCCAGCGCGGTGGCCAGGCTCGCTTCCCGGCGCGGCTGCCGTTCTCGGCGAAGCGCTTGGCCAGCGCGCACCGGCAGCGGAAGCGCCCTTGCTGAGCCTTGGCGGGAAACTCCGAGCGGCGGAAGCGCGTCGCGGGCGATAACCCAGCGAGTCGGAGGAGGGCGGCAGCCTTGAGCCCACTGCGCCCAGCGGCAGCGTAAGCGTCACGCCGCGCTACAGCGCCATCTTTGGCGTGCGGCGGCAGCGATTCCGGTAGCCAGCGGCCGTTTCGGACAGCGCTGCGGCGCTTTTCACGCAGGGAAAACGTTTACCGTGTCTCCATCCCGGACCGGTGCGGATGGTCTCAGGAGAGACTGCGGTTTGATG